>OZ007502.1:97622019-97852581 GCA_963931805.1 Microdon myrmicae
TCGCTATATTTTTATACCGACGATAGCCTTGCTTAAGCTTCTCGTCTCAACACGAGTTTCAAAGCCTGTTTGTTGACATCGGCTGAATGTGGATTGCGCTAAAAGAGACCATGCCAGATTAATAATGAATAATCAAGTAGTCGACCACTGCCGCACACTGATATATGAGAATTGAAAAATTGCAGCCAGACATTTTGTATTCACGGCCAGTGGTTGAAGCCAGTGGCACTGAGGGTTTTCCCGGCTTTGTTCCTAGTACAGCCGATAAAAGAAGTCAAGGGAAAGTAGACTTATTTTCGGTGAAGGGTAACGACGTTGGTTTTGCCACACTAAGTGTTTGCTACCAAACACATGTCAACGAGTAAAGCTAAACCAAAAATAGCTAATAAAAATATTAGTACTCGAAAGTTCATACGAAGGTCAACTCGAACGACTATAACAGAATATGTTAATCAAATTGATAAGTGTATAGTCATCCCGTAGCTAACCAACGTTGGAGATCTGACTATAATTTTCATAACACTAAAAATCGGAGCACCATTGTGGTTGGCAGCAGAATAAAACTGTCTTTTCTGGGTTGATCACAAGGCCGTTCGGCAAAGGAAGTTGTTACATTGAAATTACAACTTGTCTCGGATATAACTCAACGTTTGATTGCTAGTGGTAGAATCCACAGGGCTTCATTTAGTCTAATTCTTTGACAGATCGGAAAAAATACAAATGTGTCCGCTGTGACATTATCCAACTAAATATCGAGCATGAAGATGTAAACTAGATGAAATACGACACTAGCAAATAAACTTCGATTATGAATCATTGTCTGATTTTAAACCCCTATGTAAACAATTCTCCATTAAACAAATAATATTGAAGAAAAATTAAGTGATCAGTTTGTATAGCATGATGAGGAATGAGTTAGGGTTAGTTCTATTACGTTGCGTTGTGAACAGGAAACAGATAGAGCACAGGACTGCGTTACTGATCTTGAGATCTAAGTAGATAAGAAACATCGAAAATAACGAGAGGAACGGATTTCGATTAACAGCACAAATCGACCGAAAAAAGAATAAAAGGATATTATGTATGGCGGTTGTGATTGTGCTAAGAAGACAAAATCCGTTTACATTTTTAATTTCAATGGTAATACTATATGTATCTCGATTTTATAATTATATATCGAACGACAAAGAAAAAAAAAGAAATGATAACAACATGGTACAAAGGAAATAACTGGATTAAACGAGAACAAAGGGATAACAACAAGAACAACGATATTGAATCGAGGGAAGAAAAAAGGATAATAACTGGGGGTGACAAACAGAAAAAAAAAATAAGTAAACGGCGTGCACACTCGAAACACGCCTTGTGCTGACAGATAGACACAACAGCGACCCTGCCAGGAGTCGAACCTGGAATCTTCTGATCCGTAGTGAGACGCGTTATCCATTGCGCCACAGGGCCCTGCACTACTTCGGGTAAATAACATGAAAATAATAATAAAAATATATTATTAAAATTATCAATAACTAAAACAACTGTCTGCTCAGTCTTCGAGCTACAGCTATTGATTTTTTCCAAAGTGATCTGGAGAAGTCAGAAGCACTGTTACACATATCGGGTTTTCCAATAGGGACTTGACAACTTTTTTTTAAATAAAACGCAAACCATTTGAGATATTTCAAAAACTTTATAATCGGCTTGAAGTACAATCAAAACATTTATGAATGGAACGACTTCGTTCATATGGCCACCGCGAAAGGATGCGTTCCCTATTTAAAAAAAAAAAATTGTCAATCCCTATTGGAAAACCCGATATCTTTGAAGAAACAAAAAACAGTATAGAACGAATATATCAGAATTTATAGGAATGAAGAGACTCGAAATATAGCTCTAAATGCAGTCGGAGAGCTCGATCGTTTGGATAATGATACCCTGTGGGGTTGTTTTTACATTGGCATCAGCAAGGATGCGAGTTCGATAAAAACGCCACGGATAGAATACTGGAGATTACCACCTATAGAATGATGACCAATGACAACGCGGATGTTGTCGTTCTGCAGCAGCACACAGTTGGCAAAATGTCCGGAAAGTAAATCAAACACGAAACGGGAGAATTTGGTTCAATCGATGATCTTTATTGTAAACAGTGTTAGTATAATCCAATTGTGGTGCACAGGGAGGTTTTCACATTTGATTATATTTAAATATTGTTGAAGGTATAATTGACCAATCGTCTCGAATCGACAAAGCGAGAACCCTACAACGTAACTCTTACATTCATTGGTGTATCACAAACCACTGATTTAGACCCGATTTTTAAATTTCATTTATTGATTTGTCTTTTCGTTTTGTTCTCTTCTTTTCTGACCACACGAATTTAAGTAGGCACCGTCTTAACACCGATTACACGAGGAAGGTAACAAACGAGATTTTCTCAAACACGGTTATTTCACCACCGACAAAGACTTCGACGAAGCGATCCTTAGGCACGTGTGTGCTGTTGGGTGATACAAATCTGACTGAACTCCATTCGCCACCATCAGAAGGACATGGCAGCGAATAGCCTCGAAAGGGGGGGAGCGAAACGATCAACCAGAGGCAGTCAATCGTGATTGGGTCAGATGACATGGAGTGGATTTTCCATGTATGGGTATCCGCTACTGAAAGCCAGCAACGAACGAACATAAGAGGATGCGGGCGTTGTTATTGTAACCCATCGTAATGATCATTAGGTGAAGGAATAGGTCTCTGCGATCTTATGTCAACAGAAACGCTATTTCCATGATCGAACGATGGGATATTCATTGTTTGAGTTCGTCAACATTGCATGGGGTCGGCGGCTGTGTACACAATTGATTTGTGTATCGCTTGCCGGTGGCAGGCCTTTCTGGTGTGAAAAACACACCGAAGATCCGCTTGCCCTAGGAGAGGCCATAAATCAACATTTAGTTGATGGACATGTTGTTTTCTAGGCCCGCGGACGGTTGGCGGCCGTTAATAAAAAATTTCGATGTAGGTAAACAATCCGGAAGATATGGATGCAACGTTTGGTTCTGCAAACGAATATAGGATGCAACCGTTGCCAGTTGTTTAAAATAAACACTTGCCGGCCACGTACAATTTGATGCATGGGGTGCAAGTTGTTTTAGAGATATGTTAATCCCGTTGGTGTTGCCGTCAGGCGAGAGCATCCGCATGGGTGTTTACTATATGTAAACGAAAGGCAGCTTCGATAGCCAGCGTGAGAATCGTGGCTACTCGTTGCCTAAATAAATATTGGTGGTCATGACTGATGCTGGTGATCGTTCCAAGATACGGCAACGGATCATAAAATCGGTCATGCTGATAACCAAACGAATATGCGCGCTTGAAAGGCCAATGTTTAATTTGATCATCTCCTCCTTTGGAAAGATAGATCATAGAATATTCCGTTGAAAATCGGTTGATGCTGGATTGATGTCATGGTAAGATGATAATCTTGTCATGAATTATGTTTCCAGGTATGACCGCTCGAAGAGGGCTCGGAACAGCCCTTAAAAAGGTAAGCTGCCTATGGTAAATTTATGTCGATTATCCGTGGGGATAACCGAATTGATTCCAGCAAATTGGTTGGCAGTTAATGCCATAGCAGGGTTTTGTAATCTTGCCGAAGATTCAACTTTAAGGTAAGTCGTATTTGCTGATAAAAGGTGGGGATCGAGCGATGCGAGGCTCTTCGGGCCCTGAATGGCCCCACAATCCTACCTTATACTTTCGTATGACGTATCACGATATTGATTTCTTTTGTATATAGTTTAAAGGATAAGATAGCTGGAATACTCGATAAAATTAAAAATATTTACCTAAAGGAATTACTGTTAGAAATACGTGGTATTATCTTCAGTGACATACGTGGTATTATCTTCAGTATTTGGAAAAGAGACAGACGATAACTGGACAGTACAAATAACTAAATAATATCTCTTACCCTCTCGCCCCACTTCCCCACCTCGCGGCAGCTTCCCCCCCCCCCCCCCCACACATTTTTGATCCCCTTCTACATCCTCCCGTCAAGATCACGCAACAATCCCTTAAGACATCCGAATGCCGCTATGCTCTTTCAAAGCGTCGAAATAGTAGGACCTACAATAACGTCCGCATTTATCTAGCTTATCTTCGTGGTAAATCTGATGCAGTTTGCTATGAATTCAAAACAAAAACGAGCGTTAATATCTCCATTAAACAGGAAGTTCTCCCCACCGATTTCCCTAGCCTTCGTAATCTGTTCATAAAGTTCCACGAAAATTTCAATATTCCCCCTCTTAAAGTAACAAGAGACCCCTCGGCTCTCCGACAATACATTTGCTCGAAAATAGCATCGGGTCCACCACGCAACGAACCCACTAAAATTTTTTCGGCCCTAATCGGCTGCCCACCCCACTCTCTATGGGGTCTCCCAATACTTGTCCCCTAACCTTATACTATCCCAGTCGATTTTAAACAATACCCACTCCTTTCCATATGATACATACGTCCTGACCGAAACCAACCTCACCCCCAGTAGAAGCAGCCTAGAGCCCCCCCCCCCCCCCCCCCCCTCACAGTTTTTCGTGACGATGATGTCCATCATTTCTTGCCTGACATCCCCTGCCGAGGCGTCCCGCTTGCCGTCCAAAACGGACTAACATCTTCTCTTATCACCTTCTCTTCTTCTCCCTACCTTGACTATGTCGCTATAAAAGTTGAACACTGCTTAAAGCCCTTGTACATCATTTGCTTCTACATTCCACCTTTGCAAGCTACTGAGGCATACGAACTCGCTATCGCTGCAATCGACTGCTTAACGGAACTGAACCAAGACGACATTGTAGTCCTGGGCGATTTCAACCTCCCCCATCTCCAATGGTCGCTGTCTGACGATGAGTCCCACTATATCTCTAGCCCCTCTACTACCAAGGAGTGTCTCTTAATAGACAACCTCACCGACTCTAGCCTTTACCAAGTCAGCAATATCCTAAATCATCTGGGCAGACAACTCGATCTTGTGTTCACGACAGACCCCTGTAATTCCTCGGTTACCCCTAGTCCCCTACATCCTCTCAACCATTGACAATCTCCACCCCCCACTTCTCTTATCCTTATACCGTGACTAGTCAGCCCACAGCACACCCACTCCCCTCCCCTACCAATACTCTTTCAATTTCCGAAAAGCCAATTTCCGGCTCATAAATGAGTACCTCAGCAATACCACACCCCGCTTAAATGATATTAGTGTAGAGGTCGCTACAGCCTCGCTCTACACAGTAATCTACAACGCCATATCCCTATTTGTCCCATATTCCCGAAACAGGTTATCATTCTCATCGCCCCCTTGGTATAACCGCAGACTCCGCACACTTCGTAACAAGAGGAATAAATTGTGGAATACTTTCTTAAATGCGCGTTCTCCTGTGGACTATTCCAACTATCTCGGTTACTTTTACCAATTCACCGAGCTTTATAGCTCCCTTTACCAAAATTACCTTGCCAAAGCCCAACTCATTCTGATCAATGACCCCAGATCTTTCTACCACTTTATCAACTATAAACGGAAATCTGATGCCTATCCCAACTGTCTTTTCTACGACTCAACTACTTCATCTGACTCCCAAACCATAGCCAATCTTTTCGCGTCCTTCTTCAAACTTTCCTTCACGGACGACTCGTTCGAGCCTAACCCCTCCTATTTTACTGGCACGTCTGAATTCTCCCTTGGCCCACTCATCCCTCTACACATTCAACAACACCAAGTTAAAGAAAAACTTGAACAACTGAAAGACGATTTCAGTCCCGGCCCAGACGGACTCCCTGCTATCTTCTTAAAAAAATGCTCCTCTTCTCTCTCTCTCCCGCTCGCGTCAATCTTCAATCTATCCCTAGCACAAAGTCTATTTCCCGACATTTGGAAATCCTCCTACATAACCCCCATACATAAAAATGGGCAAAAAACGATATATCCAATTATCGTCCCATTGCTAAGCTTTCACACATTCCTAAACTGTTCGAAGGCCTTCTATACGAAGCGTTATGTTTTCGCTGCACTCCCATCATCTCTCCTAACCAGCACGGCTTCCTCTCCGGCAGGTCCACTACTACCAACCTTGTCGAATTTACATCCCACACACTCCTTGCCCTAGAAAACGGCGATGAGGTTGATGTAGTCACTACCGACTTTAGCAAGGCCTTCGACAAAATTCCCCATAACCTCATTCTCTTCAAGCTATCATCCCTTGGTTTTGAACCCCTGTTGATTAAGTGGATCTCGTCCTATCTTAACTCTCGAACCTGCCGTGTGCGATTTAGATCCACCCTCTCCGATCCTTTCTCTCCAACCTCAGGTGTCACCCAGGGCAGTCATCTCGGCCCCCTACTATTTATGCTTACCATAAACGACATAGTCTCGTGCATCAATCACTCCCTCATCTCGCTTTACGCGGATGATGCCAAAATTTTCAAGACAATCCGCTCTCCCCCAGACCAATCGGATCTTGACAGCTTTTCGATATGGTGCCAAAATAACTGCTAGAACTGAATATCGTCAAATGTTACACAATCACCTTCTCTCGGAAACGCTCCCCCACCCAGCCACGTTCCTATCTCTTGCTAGACCAACCGATAACATCGGTTGAATCGATTCGCGACCTGGGCGTCCTATGCGACAAGTAACTTAGATTTTCCGCACATATCGATGACACAATCCTAAAGGCCAACGCCGCCCTTGGCTTTGTAAAACGCTGGTCGAAGGTATTCCTAAACCCCTACGTCACCCGATCTCTCTACATAACTTTCGTCCGACCACTACTCTAATATGCTAGTCAGGTCTGGTCCCCGTATCAACAGTCTCACATTCGTAGGATCGAGGGCGTTCGACGTCGTTTCTTGCGCTTTGCCTTCCGTGGATTGAACTGGGAAGACCCACTCATTCTACCACCTTACATAGGCCGGCTCCTTCTAATCAATCTGAACACACTTGAGGAGCGCAGAAGCCATGCTAACATCATCTTTATTCATCGCCTTCTGTCGGGCTCAATCAATTGTCCAAGCTTGCTCTCCACTTTATCATTTTATACAAACCCCCGTAATGTGCGGAACCCTCGTCTGTTTTACGTGCCCGCTCACCACACTTCTTACGGTGTTAACGAGCCCACCTCGCTTATGCTACGACGTGCCAAGTCTTTCCCCATCTCCTTTGATTTCAACCTCTCCACTCCTGCCCTCAAACGACTTCTCAGAATAAACCCGTCCTCACCCCACCCCACCACAATGTAAACCTCTCCCCCCAAGCCCTCCAACGCCGCCCCATACCAGTACGTAGACGCGCCCCTCATTGTCATTGTCTTACAAAAGCCGTATTTGCCTCCCCCACATACACTTGCCCTTCCCTAGCCCCCCCCCCCCCCCCCCCCCCTACCTCCAAGTCTTTTTCACCTCCTGGTTTTTCTTTTTTCTTTTTTATTCTCCTTCTCACTCTAGATTTAAGATAGTCTTTAAGTTTTCTTTTTTATATTAATTAATTTTAAGTTTAATTTTTGAGCTTGCGTTAAGCAAAATAAATGAGGGCTTTGCCCTCACTAAACTACCAGGGTGGACTGAAAAGTTTCCGACCTAATAAAGATACAAGACATTTTTTCTTAAAATTTACTTTTGTTTTTCTACATAGTCTCCTTGTAACTCTACACACAACTCCCAGTGATGCTCCCACCTCTCTAACCCGCCCAAATAGTATACGGCGTTTTTCTCTGCAAAATAACTGTTCACGAAGGTGATTGCCTCCTCACTTGACGAAAATCTCTGTCCTCCGAGCGCAATTTTTAGATTAGGGAACAAAAAGAAGTCGCTTGGGACTAGATCTGATGAGTAAGGCGGATGGTCAAGCAGTTCAAACCGTAATTCGTGGATTTTCGCCATGGCAGCTGCTGAGGTGTGAGACGGCCCGTTGTCTTGGTGAAACAGGATATTCTTTTTCTGCAAATGTGGCAGTTTTTCCGCAATTTCTGCCTTCAGTTGGTCAAGTAATGTGGCGTAGTATTCTCCTGTAATGGTTTTTCCGTTTTTGAAGATAATCGATTAAGATAAATCCATGACTATGTCAAAAAACAGTCGCCATCACTTTCCCAGCCGAAAAAACAGTTTTTCCTTTTTTTTGAGCCGATTCCCCCTTTGCAGTCCACTGTTTTGACTGTATTTTTGTTTTGGGCGTATAATGGTGCAACCAAGTTTCATTGACAGTAATTAATCGGCGCGAACACTCGGATTTATTGCACCTAAACTGTGCCAACAGAGCGTTGGAAATGTTCATTTGAACACGTTTTTGGTCTAACGTGAGCAAACGTGGCACCCAGCGCGCGGACAGCTAACTCATACCTAACTCTTCATTTAATATGTGACAAACACGTTCTTTGGACATTTTCATAGCCTCTGATATCTCTCTCACTTTAATTCGGCGGTCGTCTAGCACCATTCGGGGAACTTTACCGGACACACGGTACGGTGAATAGAGAACGCGACTGACTCCTTCAGTGGTTGGATTTCGACTCTTGGTGTGTACGAACACCTGGGTGGATGATAAACTGACTCCGACACGCAATGACCGCGACACATGTGTGTTAAAATCTGACTCTTCGAACCAAGGGGACGAATCATATCGCCAATCGCACTGGGGTGGCTTTTCATGCTATGGTGAAAAACTATTTTCATCTTCTATCTACCCGGCAGCCAATGAGAAATCGATTTGGGTTTTAATGGAAGTATATTGTGACCGTACAGGTCTGGTTGAATGCCCATTCACTGGAAGCCAGGACAAACGAAAATGCGAAGAGTGCTCAGAAGAGAATCCAAACATGCAGCTGGTCAAATAGATGATCGTGTATGGAGGCTGGCTGTATTATCATCATATACGATAGAGGATAGATTTTTCTGTTGACCTTAAGTCAACAGAAACTTCGCCTTCGATGGCAAGGGACTAGGATGGATGGGTGCATGTTTGATTTGAGAACGAATCATAGGGCCTGACCATTGATATGATTGTTTGGATAAACAATCATGGGTCGTGTGCAACTCGATGATCGTTTATCGCTTGTGCGACCGATCAGGGGGAATTTGACTTGGACCAACGGGTCGTAGGGAAAAATAAACGCAGTGAGATTACTGTGTGCTTGATTTAGAAAAACGGATCGTTGATATGATTGTTTGGACAACAATTATGGTCGTGTCCAACTCGATGATCGGTTATCGCTTGTGGTGATCGATCGTGGGAAATTTGGCTTGCAGACGTGCAAGCAAGCAAGTTGCCCGGCTTGTCTTTTGGACCAACGGATTTTTGGAAACGAGTAAACATCGGAGAATTGCAGTGTGTTTGATGGACATGTTGCCGCCCAGAGAAACCGATCAGGTTCCTAAATGATTCATATAAGATGAACCGAAATGGTTTGGTTGATATGCTTTGTTTGATGCCATGGCAAGATAATGACCTTGCCGTGGGCTTATATTTTAGGTAAGACAAGATTGAAGGAGAACTATGAACTGCACATATGCAGGTAAGAGACCATTATCGGTAATGGTATTGCAGGTTGGGAAAGGGGCGTTGGGTTAGGACAATGGGTGGTTCTTCGGGCGAGCCTTAATGAACCCCCACATGTGCACGGTTACTCTAGCTGGAGTAATAGAAAATATGCTATGGCCATAAGAAGCACGGTCCAGAACAAAAGATCTGTTATATAGGATAATATAGCGAGTGCGATGAGACAAGCGAAATGACAGCGTTCATCCTAACACGTAAAGTAACGTGGAAACAGAAGTTGACGCAAGGAACAACGAGAATGTTTGGTCATGTGGGCCGATTTGAATGGGTAGAAATCCATCTGCCCAAAGGAAATTTTTGAAGATTTCCACCTTTCTAACTGGAAAAAACTTGCAACAGTATTCCTCCAATATCTAGGCAAAAAACAAAAGGCAGACCTCATAGCACACTTAGTTTAGCATAGCCCATGATTTGTCATTGACTTGATTACCAACAATTTGTTATGTTAAAATACTTCTCTTTCGAATACACGCACGATGTATCTTAAATCAACCCTTTCCTTCCAGTGAATTAATAGCAAATACGTTTATCGACAATAAAAGATGAAAGCTACGTTCATTAGGTTTGTTATATAGCTGTTTCCATTCAATGGTATGTATACCACAATCACAGCACCTTAAAAATACCCGAGCTATGGTAAAACAAGACCGAAAAATGTTTGTTCTCAGTATCGTTTCTGAGATTCAGAATGGCGTGTTCGATTTTTATTCCGTCATGATCCCTTAGACTTTGGTAAGGTTATATTATAATATTCAAAGCGGGACTGCATGATTGTGTACCATACTCGATGGCATTTTCTTTGAATATGAAGAGCTTTCCCATGTATTAAGCTTGTGTGTGTGTCATCATAATGGACTCCTATGCGTCAGAATTGATTGAATGAAACCCCAGAACGTATAACCTTCACACTTTAAACAGTTTATAAAAGCGGATTTTGGGTGACTTGAATGCATCTCATACTTTTTGCAACTACGGTTCAACAACTCATCTTCGGCCAGCGTCGTCTCGAGTATGAGGGAGTAGCTCTCTGCTTACTAATTCAGTCCGGTGATAAATTGTTGGCGTGGCCTCTCGCGATGCTTTAAGCCAACACGACGAGTAGTATCGTCTCAATGCCGTAGTTCCATAGAACTTCTCGCGCAGATCTGATTGTTCAATTGGCGATTTGAAAACCAGACATATGGTAGAACGTAGGGTCAGTTGTTATTTAAACTCGATCGAACACACACATCGGGCAAATAATTGGAGGCAATCACGAGCCAACGACAATATAACTCAATTGTGATAGCACGCCCTCTACCGGTGGGAAGGGAATTTTTAAAAATCCTGCTTCAAATTTCTGCTTTATTTCTAGAAATATTTATTGTTAAGAAATTAAAAGTTTATAAAAGTGCGGGACTCGGTACTACTTATTGTTTCGAGTATGTGCGTTCCTTATAACAGCTGAGAGTAATTTAAAGGTACTTCCGAAGTGTTTTAAAAAGGCGAAATGAAAAGAAATATGCGAACGACATTGTGGTGCATAATGTACTTTCTAGTGATTTTGATTGGCGTATCATTCGCTGCTATTGAAGGCTGGCAATTTGACACAAGCGGTAAGTCTGGGTCAAACTGATGTGATATTCAGTATTCTCTTAATAATGTTCTTCTCTCTATGGTTAAAAACACGAGAAAGGGTCTTGCGTCTGGTGAAATATGATAAAGGCAACTGAATCCCAGAAAAAAAACGTCAAAAGAGAACAGGTTTCTCAATTCGAACGAAGTTTGATGTCTGGCGAAATATTCGTTATAAACCGGTGCCCTGTGAGTAGGGCGTTAGAATATACTCACAGCTAGGCCAGCTTGTCGTAAGAGGCGACTAAAGGCCGAGTGGTAGCCGGGGTCCCAACGCCCTGTGCGCCCGGTGAAATACCACCCCATCAAGCTGTAGGATCCGTGAAATGGTCGGGAGAAATCCCTGGCCATCTTTCGGAGCTTGGCTGATGGACCGGTTCGAGAAAAGGTTGGTTAGGTGGTAGTCGGTCCCAAGGTGAGATACCACCCCGTCACGCTGTACATTCCGCGATATCGCCGAGAGAAATCTTCGACGGTGTTTCGGATGTGTGGCTGATGGCCCGGGCTGACACGGGGATAAGTCATGATGGTGCCTTCTGATATAAAGAATTCCGGAGGTAAACTAGTCTCCCATTCGGATCTCCGGGGGGGACTATGTCAGGGGAATCATCATGCAGATATCATGATAAATAATGGAACTTTGAGAGGTTCGTCATCGCATAACCGGGCTAGCTCTCGAGGCTCGGCCCACGCTCGACTGGTGACGGCATTTTGTAACATCAGGGGCATCGGTTTCACCAATACTAATGTAAACGCCGTCCACCAATATTTGCAAACAACGAAACCTGATATCCTTGCCCTAACTGAGACCCAGGTCGATTCGTCAACTGATTCGACATATCTTCGTTGCTCAGGATACGACTTACATTCGAGATTCCGTTTTAAGGTCGGAGTCCGCGTCTTCAGGCGGTCCGATCTGGCTTGCCAGAGGATGGAGGCGTTAGAACCCAATAACATGGACATCATATGGTTTAGGGTCGTGCTGAGGAGTTATGTTAAATTTCTTTGTTGTCCGTACCACTCCCCGAATGACGATCGACCAGCAACATTTGTCGAACATCTTTCACGCACCGTCGACTGGATACAGATCAACCACCCAACTTCTGAAATTGTCGTCCTTGGCGATTTTAATGTACACAATTCCGGCTGGTTAGTGCATTCAACCAGAACCGACGAAGCTGGAAAGCTGGCGGAGACTTTTTCTAGTAACAGTTGCTGGTGATCACTATCGGGAGATGTTGGAAAAATTGTTGGTGCCCGAATGGTATTACTTACGCTTATAAGATAGTTGGTTTCAGTAAGACGGTGTCACGTTACACAGTTTGTGTTACAAAGAAAATTTTGGATGAAAAATGTCTCGATCCTATAATGTCAAAAGTCAAAAAGTATTGGCTGTCTCCTATGATCCTCTGAATTGATGGCTTTCGATTTGTCACTTTGAGGATAGTTGAAGGAAAAGTTTATATATATATATATATATATATATATATATATATATATATATATATATCAACTAATCAATCTTGATGCTTAAAGATAACAATAATATGGACATCATATGGTTGAGGGTCGTGCTGAGGAATTCCATTAAATTTCTTTGTTGTCTTTACCGCTCCCCGAATGACGATCCACCGGCGGCATTTTTCGAACATCTTTCACATACCGTCGACTGGATACAGATCAACCACCCAGCTTCTGATATTGTTGTCCTTGGCGATTTTAATGTGCACAATTCCGGCTGGTTATTACATTCTAACAGAACCGACGAGGCTGGGAGGCTGGCGGAGATGTTTGCTGTAAGCCACAACTTGACTCAACTCGTGGGGGGGCCAACGCGAGTGCCGGATGCCCGAGGCGATTATGCGAACACCCTGGATCTGTTTTTGACATCCGAACCGAGTATTTATACCGTAAAGGTTTCTGCGCCACTGGGAAACTCAGATCACTGCTTGGTATCTGTCGCGCAAGCACTTGCATACCAAGCGAATAGCCGGCCTAGGCAGCTTCGCCATGTATGGAAGTATGGGGCTGCTAACTGGGACGATATGCGAGATCTCTTCGCATCGTTTCCATGGTCGGAGGTGTGCTTCGGAAACTTCGATGTTGACGTTTGCGCGGAGTCGGTATCAGAGATTATTCTCCTGGGGATGGAGATGTATATTCCACATTCCATCAAACGAAGTTCGTCTGATAAACCTTGGTTTGACAAAAAATGCGAGCTGATTACAGCGGCAAAAAATAGAGCTTTTAAACAATGGCGCTCCAATCCCACCGATGTTAACAGAACGAATTTTGTTAAAATCAGAAACGCGTGCAACCAGGCGATTGATACCGCGAAGAAGGCTCACAACGACAGGGTGATCAATAAGCTCCTTCGGTGCCGAACTGGTTCGCGCTCCTTCTGGTCAATGGCAAAGACTGTCAGCAGTAACTTTGCTTCCTCCTCTTTCCCTCCGCTGATGACAGACAGCGGGACGTTAGTCACGTATCCAAAGGATAAAGTTAATGTGTTCGCGAATTTATTTTCCGCGAATTCAAACCTCGATCCCGGCCTTTCGGAGCCACCTGTGATCTCGCCGGTACAGTCTTCCATGCGGGATGTGAGATTTCGTCCGCGCACTATTCAACGCATTCTACGTGAACTGGATTGTAGGAAGGCAACCGGCCCGGACGGAATACCAACAATAGTCCTTAAGAACTGTGCTCCAGAACTATCGCCGGTTCTTGTCAGACTCTTCCGCATGTTAACGCTTGCGCGGAGTTGGTATCAGAGATTATTCTTCTGGGGATGGAGATGTATATTCCACATTCCATCAAACGAAGTTCGTTTGATAAACCTAGTTTTGACAAAAAATGCGTGCAGATTACAGCGGCAAAAAATAGAGCTTTTAAGCAATGGCGCTCCAATCCCACCGATGCTAACAGAACGAATTTTGTTAGACCAGAAACGCGTGCAAGCAGGCGATTGATGCCGCGAAGAAGGCTCACAACGACAGGGTGATCAATAAGCTCCTGCGGTGCCCAACTGGTTCGCGCTCCTTCTGGTCAATGGCAAAGGCTGTCAGCAGTAACTTTGCTTCCTCCTCTTTCCCTCCGTTGGTGACAGATAGCGGGACGTTAGTCACGAATCCAAAGGATAAAGCTAATGGGTTCGCGAATTTATTTTCCACCAATTCAAACCTCGTTCCCGGCCTTTTGGAGCCACCAGTGATCTCGCCGATACAGTCTTCCATGTGGGATGTGAGATTTTGTCCTCACACTATTCAACGCATTCTATGTGAACTGGATTGTAGGAAGGCAACCGGCCCGGACGGAATACCAGCAATAGTCCTTAAGAACTGTGCCCCAGAACTATCGCCGGTCCTTGGCAGACTCTTCCGCTTATCTTATGCAGGGAGGACCTTTCCTGCCTGCTGGAAAATCGCTCGAGTTCAGCCAATTCCAAAGACGGGAAAAAAGTGTATCCCACAAAATTACCGTCCGATAGCATTACTGTCTATTTTATCTAAGGTAATGGAAAAAGTCATCAATACAGAGTTGGTTAAGTATTTGCAGTGCAAGGGTCTTCTGAATGATCGTCAATATGGATTCCGTGGCAGGCGGTCGACGGGAGACCTTTTGACACTTATAACCGCTATATGGACATCTGCGATTGAACGACATGGTGAGTCGAGGGCTGTCGCATTGGATATCTCCAAGGCTTTTGACCGCGTCTGGCACGGGGCATTGCTGAGCAAACTTCGTTCATATAGACTTTCCCAACAGCTTTGCGACCGGACGAGGAGCTTCCTCGAGAATCGATCGATCCGGGTTGTTGTGGACGGCGAGTGTTCGGATCTGTATCCTGTTAATTCGGGGATGCCCCGGGGTTCTATTTTGGCTCCAACCATGTTCTTGCTTCACATAAATGATTGGTTGGAGACAACGGATAACACTGTGTTCAGTTTTGCGGATGACAGTACTCTTGTTTCCTCCTTTTCGAGTAATCGGCCGATTGGTGCATCAACGTCGCACCAGCTGAGATGTAGACAGATTGACTCTCTGAATCAGGATCTAGATAAAGTCCTGCCATGGGAAAGGGCCAATCTTGTCGACTTCAACGCAACGAAGACCCAGTATACAACATCCACAAAGAAAACTGGATCGTCGGTTCCACAGCAGATGATGAGTGGCCGGGCCCTCGAGGCTGGGGAAAGTTTGAAATTGCTCAGCGTCACGGTCTGTGGGAATGTATCATGGCATAAACACGTGTCGAGTATCGCAAGTTCAGCCTCAGGAAAACTGAGTTATCTTTTTAGAGCCAAGAAATATTTTACTCCGGCCCAACTTCTTCTCCTATATAAATCCCAAATTAGACCCGCGCTCGAATATTGCTCTCATGTTTGGAGCTCGGCTCCTAAACATACCCTCGACCTACTTGAGAGCATACAGAGACGAGCGATGCGCCTGATCGGGGACCCGGCGCTGACGTCGGGACTACAGTCGCTATCACACCGAAGGAGCGTGGCCGACCTCTGTCTGTTTTACAGATATTATCACGGGTGCTGTTCTTCGGAGATTCTTGGTATTGTTCCACGCAATTCGGTCTATATCCGCTCCACAAGACAATCCGACGGATCGCACCTGTTTGTGGTTCATCTCCCGACAGCGCGAATATCCCTGTATCAGAACTCGTTCCGTTACAGAGCGGGGAAGCTGTGGAACTTCCTTCCCACGCGAGTGTTCCCGGAGCGTTGCAACCTGCAACTGTTCAAAAAGAACTGCAACAGTTATTTTATGGCATCTCGGGGCGCTATAGGTTCGCCTCTCCCGAGAGAAGTCTAATAAAAAAAAAAAAAAAAAATTGTAATCAATTTGTCATTTCAAACTGATGTACAGCGTAAATAAAACGTTGACTTACTCACCCTCAATTCGTCCTCCCCTTACAGTCTTCACTCCCAATTCGTTCCCGTTTTTTTTTTTTTTTTTTTTTTTGCCTGCCCTCACTCTCATTTCTTCGCCTCTATCTGCAGCTTTTATAGTATACATTTTACCCTCATATTTAACACACCTCTCTATTAGCCTCTCTCTCGTCGCTTTCTAATGAGATCTTCGGACATTTTTGCTGAACTGGATATAAAAAGTGTTTAATTGTATTATGTTAATACGTCCAGTCTCCGGGTGTAGACCCGGTTCTTTTTAATATTTTGCATATAAAAAAGCATCGGATGAAGTTAGTTTACTTATCTCAAATAGATTAATTCATATTTCTAATGCTGCTGATTAAATTAATAAATCTCGACAAAACAGCAAGCGTGAAGAATTAATATCAACAAAGTTTTAATGCATTTCATTATCCTATAAGGCGAATGAAATGTTATTCGTTTATTTTAGAAGATAATCGCGTTTAAATGCTTTTAAAATGTGAAATCCTACAAAACGTGAGACGTTCTCGGAGTTTTGGGGTAAATAGCTTTATTTGTACTTTATTTTATTTTAATTCAATTTATTTTTACTGATTTTATTTTTTTTTCATTTTTTTTATTCATTTTATTTTTATCCATTTATTATTAAATAATTTTTTATTTTTTATTTTTACTTTATTATTATTATTATTATTATTATTTATTGGCCTGTAGGAACCCAGAAGTTCATGACCTCATCGACTCGACACCGCCATCGTTCCCTGTCCTGTGCACTCTCCTTCCAGGCTTGACCATTCGATACGCCCTCCTCAAGGTCAAACCTAACATTGTCCTCCCATCTTCGTCGCGGACGTCCCGTTGGTCCGATGGTCTACCGTCAAGAATTCTACACACGGTCCTATCGTTGCCCATTCGCGCCACGTGTCCGGCCCATCTTAATCTTGGCGACTTGATTACTCTCACTATTGTAGGTTTGCGATATAGCTCTTCCAATTCGTGGTTATGAAGTTTCCTCCATTGTCCTGCCTCCTCGTCATATTTACCTCCAAAGATACCCCTTAAAACTTTATTCTCGAATGCGCGGAATTTGTTTTCTTCCCGTTTTGTGAGAGCCAATGTTTCGCATCCATATAGAACAATCGGCATGATTATTGTTCTATAGATACGGAGCTTTATGTTACGTGATAGCAGTTTGGATTTCAGCAGTTTACTGACTGCGTGCCAACTAGCGTTGCCGGAATTTAGTCTTTTGTTAATTTCCTTCGACATTTCGTTACTGGCCGTCAGTATTGTTCCCAGATATTTAAATTCTTTAACTTTTTGTAATATCTTACCTCTGACGTTTATATGTGTTCCCTGAGGTCCACCTGCTCTCGCCGTAATGATGTATTCTGTTTTGTGTTCATTTATTTCTAGACCTACCTCTTCTGCCGCTTACATGATTATTTCACAGTTTTACTAACAGTTTCTAGCTTATCGCCCAGAACGGCGATGTCATCCGCATATGCGAGTACTTCTGTTACCCCGTCCAGGGATGATCCGGCCATGTTATCGTCTTGACATACTCGAGCACAAGGTTAAAAAGACACGGTGATAGACCATCTCCCTGCTTCAGTCCGTCCCGGATTTCAAATGGTTCTGAGAGGTGGTTTTCTATTCTAACTCGCCCTTTGTTTTCGTTCATGCAAATTTGAATGAGGGCGGCATATTTTTTTGGGACTCCCAGCTCAACTAGAATATGGTAGAGTCTCTGCCTTGCGACTGAGTCGTAGGCTTTTTTGAAGTCAACGAACAGTTGGTGAACCGTCTCTCCGTATTCCCACTTCTTTTCCAGCAGTTGTCTTATTATGAACATTTGGTCGCTTGTTGACCGGTTCCTACGGAATCTACATTGGTAATCTCCCAGTATCTCTTCTGCATACGATGTGATTCTCGCCAGAATGACATTTGTTAATATTTTGTATGCGGTTGGGCGCAATGATATTCCTCTGTAGTTTTCGCAGTCAGATCTGTCCTCTTTTTTGAAAATGGGAACGACTATTGAGGTTTTCCATTCTTCCGGGGTGACTTCCTTACCCCATATTGTTTGGATGAGCTGGTGGATCTTTCGAGCGGTTGCCTCTCCTCCATGCTTTACAAGCTCTGTCGGTATGCAGTCGACTCCGAGAGCTTTGTTGTATTTCAAGCGATTTATTGCATCTACAACTTCGTTGAGAAAGGGCCCTGGATCTGAGGCTCGGCTGTATGTACGCTTGGGGCGTTTATTTGTGGTTTATGGGTGCGTACATTGAGCAGGTTTTCAAAGTATTGCGTCCACCTTGTCACGATATTGTTTGTTTCTGTGACCAGACTGCCGTTTGCATCTCGAATTATTATGACTCTCCCTCGGTAACCATTTCTAATTGTATTTATGCCGGCATACATACCTCTGATGCCCTTTGCTCTCAAAAACACAGTAGCCATCAGACGAGAAAGTAATAGTGTGCGTGCCGCTTGTGTTTGACCCGCGCAGATATAAAAATAAAGAATTAATAAGTTCATACGAAAATGTTTAATAGTTTACGTGAAAACAAATCAATCCCACAAAAAACAAAAGGACAAACAATAAACAATAAATTTAAATTTCATTAACAGTTTGATTATCTATGCAATAGTCTCGTTGAGAAAAAAAAAAAAATTAAGTTAATACGAAAGTGTTTAATAGTTTTGGTGAAAACAAATCAATCCACATCTGACGATCATTCAGAGATACATGTAACACGATATTTGCATCGGTCATAATGCTTTGTTTCGGTTAAATCAGGTACTAGTTAATAATAATCGCATACCTCCGAGATCCCCATTTTTTTCTTTCACTTGATTAAGCATAATCAAGCAAAAACGATAAATTGGTTTCAGTGACATTATAAAGTGCGCTGCTTCACAGCAATAATAACAGTCAAAACAAAGTAACGAACGAAAAGTGAACCAAAAGTAATCGAAAATAATCGAAAATAAACAAAAATAAAAACAAACAAACAAATTGAAGAATAAAAAGAAAGTGCATAACAAAATCCCTTCAATGAGGTGCGACAAAGAAACTATCTATTAAAATATATCACCTCGCAAGCGTGAAAATTGAAACAGACAATATATTGCTCATTAAGCAAGTGGTTTTTAAGGCTACGTTTGGTGCAAGCGCAGAGTCACTGACTGCTACTCGACGATAGCCAAGTTCGAGTCGGCCTACGGAAGAAATCGAGTTCGTGCTTCGTATTGCGGGTCGCCTTTGTTTTTTTAAATGAAAACAAATTGGAAAGAACCAGTATGAACACGGAGGATGACAAAAACGTGACAACACACAAAAGAAAAGGTACACCGAAAAACTCCATTGTGACGCGAAGTAAAACCGCGAAATTAACAATGGAGAAAAAAGGCCAGCAAATGGAGGAGGACAGAGACCGCCCCTCCCCCTACAATTTTAATATGTATGGGGCAAACAATTCGTTCGCTTCTCTTGCATCCTCAGAGTCTGAGGATGAAGAAGAGGAAATAACTGAATTGGCGGCGAAACTTGCGATGGCAAGAGCCCGTCTAGAAGAGAGACGCCGAAAGAAAAAAATAGCGGCACTCGAAAAAGAAAAAGACACCGAACAACAACAAAAGCCGAAGCCAAAACTCGGCCAACAGCAACAGCAACAGCAACATCAACATCAAAAGCAACAATCAACACAAAATCGACCACAGCAAGCAACAAAACAGCGGCAAAGCAACAATAACAACCAAAAAATAAAGATACCACCAATCAACACCATAGATATTGAGTGTAAGGAATTGGTAAGTCTTTGTAAGCTAGCGATAGGAAATAATTTTGTAGTAAAAAGACTGGCTGGTAATAGGCATGCCATTCAAACCTATGCGGTGGCAGACCACGAAAAAATTAAAGAGGTCTTAAAATGGGCCACCGCGGAATTCTACTCGTTCACGCCGAAGCAAACAAAGAGGGTAACGGTTCTATTAAAGGGTGTCGACCCTGAGGTGGAACCGGAGGCTCTGCTCGAGATGCTTCAAAAGTTGAGGCACGACGATCTCGAGTTTATCGCCGTAAAACCGTTCACCACAACCAAGGCAAGAAGGGAAAACCGCAAGCTACCCTTCTTTTTGGTTCAACTAACGCCCAGCAGCAGAATTGGTGGTCTAAGAAAGATTACAGTCTTGGATCATCAAAGTGTCACATGGGACAAGTTAAAAAAAAAGGCAGAGACATCCTGCAATGTGTCCGCTGCCAAAGGTTTGGTCACGCGGCGGCGAACTGTGAAATGCAGCACCGTTGCGTAAAATGCGGAGAAGACCATAAGGCAGAAGAATGCCCTCTGGGAAAAGAAAGGGTAGAAGACAAAGCCCTTCTAAAGTGCGCAGTGTGCCGGAATGAGGGACACCCCGCTAATTATCGAGGATGTCCTAAATTCCGAGAAATAATGGCAAGAAGTGTGACCCGGCAAAAAAACACAGAGCCAGCTCGTACTACAACAATGCCCGTAACATCGCAGCGGTCGTACGCACAAGTTGCGTCGGGTGGGAGACCATCAAACCAGGCTACAACATTGGTAGCCACAAATACTCCCACACAGACTGAAACAACATCGCAAGCAGACGTGGTCACGGTTCTGCTTAATCTGCAGAGACAGATGACACAGCTGCAAAATCAAATAAACGAGATCTACTCGCACTTGCCCAATCTAAACAAAAAGTCAATATAAACCCTCTAACCACAACATCAATAAAAGCTCTTGTCGTGAATGTAAATTCACTAATAAGAACTGAGAGAAGAGCCAATCTTTTCAACCTGTTGCAAGTTGAACAGCCTGATGTACTTCTGGCGGGGGAAACAAAGTTAAACCAGAGACACAAGATATGGCATAAAAACTACGATATTATACGAAGAGACCGACCTAACTCCTCTCCAGGGGGGGGGGGGGGGGGGGGGGGGGGTGTGTCGCAATCTTTATTAGAAAGGGGATCCCTCATAAAGTTATATATAGTGGAGAAGCGCGCAGGTTCCGGGTGCTGGAAGCCTGTATCGTACGCATACCCCTTCAGCAAGGAAGGGGTTTGTATGCGATTGCGGTCTACGCACCTGAGGAGCACCAACATAATCTATTTATAGCAGAGCTCGAGACTCTCTTTCGATGCTTACAATTGCACCTGGGCAAAAATTACTTTATTCTAGGGGGAGATATGAACGCCAAGCATAGAAATCGGGGAAATTATATATCTAATGCCAGAGGAAATCAGTTGGCTGGCTGGTTAGATCAGTTTTATATTGAATATAGAACTGACCTGCTAGCTACCGAATATCCATCGTTCCCTAGAGGTAGATCGTTCTTAGATATCTTGCTAATCGACTCATGACTGAGATTACTTAACACCAATAGACGAAACACAAACTGTTTACGGACAATTGAATACGATAGTGACCACTGTGCATTCACGGCAGTAATAGAGCTTCCGAACGAGCTCGCAGATCTGGAGGAATTCGTGATCCCGCAACCCTATAACTACAGGGCAATGCGATGGCCGCGGTTCACCAGATCATTAACAAGAGAACTTCGTTCGAATGACATTAATCTGCCAGTAAACAGAAACCTGACTAATGTCGAAATCGACAAATACATTCAACAAATGGACGAAACCGTAAAACGAACAATGGACAAAACAATTCCCAAAACAACAGTTACAGATCACACTAACATGTACAGAAACGCAACAATAAACGCACTCCACAGGCAAAAGAGCAGACTGCTATCGAAATTAAAACAATTACACAGACAGTTTACAGACAGACAAGACCAGGAGATAATATCACTGAAATCCCGATTAAAAAACCTCCAACAATTACTTAAAGCTAATTATAGATTAGCAACAAATTTGTATTGGAACAACAGAATTCGAGCTATAAAAACTAATAACCCGAATATGTTCCCACAAATAAATAAAATATTCAGGAGAAATAATCAAAATGAGATTCAGTGTCTCCAAATCCCACGTACTCAGGTAAACAAGCAGCTGCTAACCAACATTGGCATAGATGCAGAGAACGCTATCCTCAATAGTGAGCTCTTCGTGATCGAAGATCCTTTGGAAAAGGTGAACGCTGTGGGAGCTGTCTTTCAGGAAATGTACAAGGTGAATTCACCGAAATCACGACCTGGAGGACAGAGTTCTACTCAATCACCTGCACCTCCGGAATGAAATTTCACTTTGGCAATCGGAGAATCCGGGTTTTAACGAATTCAGTGAAGATAATCTGTCAATTGACATTAATGCCAATGGTGTAGTGGCTAATAGCCTTTTAATAACAAGGGAAGGAATCCAGAGTATCTTCGACTCATTAAGAAGCAAAAAGTCAGTGGGAATATGTGGAGTACCTAACATCGTACTCAAGAACCTGCCCCCAATGGCAATAGATATATACACGGTCCTGTTTAACAACGCGTTGAATAATGCATATTATCCCGCGCGTTGGAAAACGGCTATCATTCAGCCCATCGCAAAAAAGGGCAAAGACTGCACAAACCCAATGAACATGCGTTCGATAAGTTTACTCCCAAGCATCAGTAAAGTATTTGAAAAAACCATTAACAAAGCTTTGGTAAAATGGGTAGGCGACAACAGCATTATTCCAAATAACCAGTTTGGCTTTAAGGCGGGTCATGAAACCACACATGCCGCAGCTAAACTGGTCTCCGACATACAATGGAATAAATGTAGGAACCAATGCACAGGGGCCTGTCTGATCGACTTGGAGAAAGCCTTCGATACCGTCTGGATCGAAGGGTTGTATTACAAACTGGTCAGACATGGCATACATAAGCCTTTACCATATGTACTTTACGATATGTTAAAGGACAGGAGGTTCGTGGTCAAAAGTGGTAATGTGACCTCTAATAAAACGTATAATATCAAGAATGGCTTGCAACAGGGCGCGGTACTCTCTCCGATTCTTTTTAACATTTACATTAGCGACTTATTAGAAGCACTTCCGCAGGCTATTGCGTACGCAGAACAGCTCCGAAAGTTGCGATCATAAATAGGTTAATACAGCGAGACTTCAACAAAGTGCAGCGCTATTGCGATGACTGGAAACTTAAGATCAACTTCCAGAAATGTGAAGCCATCCTATTTAGAACTCCATTATATAAAGCCACGTACGACACAAGGAAAAACTGGCGAAAGCTAGTTATCGTGGGACCGCATGGAGATAAACTGAAAACCAAGAGTTTAGTTAAATACCTGGGCATCTGGCTAGACCAATATCTGTATTTCAACAGACATGTAGAGGCTGCTTTGCTCAAAGCGAGGAAAACTTTTGCTATGACAAGGAGGCTATTTCACAGTAGCCAACTTGACAGCAAGGTAAAAGTCATATGCTACATGACGCTAATCAGGCCAATGCTCATATATGGTTGCCCAGTATGGTTTAACATAGGTCCAAATTTGATGGAAAAGATTCGGGTGTTCGAAAGAAAGTGTCTGAGAAGTTGTCTCAGATTATATCGGACACCGGAATCGGACTATAAAAAGTATTACTCAAATGAGACTTTATATAATGAAGCGTACATAAATAGGGTGGATAATTTTATGATTAAATTAATCAGAGCACATATTGCGAGAGCAATAAGCTCGTCCAATGACCTAATTTTCGGGGCCTATTATCCAAACACCTTGTACTATGAGAGCGTGCGTCGCAACGGCTTTGTTCCACCAGAGGCGTTCCTTGACTTGGATATGAAAGGACTTATACAGGATAGATCCGGAATTCCGCTGATCTATCATGTAAGTAGATCATCTGTAGACGGGCGATTGTGCTACGACCGGGAAGTAACGCGCACCGAAGAAGAGCTCCTGCGCTTCAGTAGGGCTATCTCCCACAGAGACCGGGACGATAGTATTAGACAGCGTCAACGGTTCTGGTGGTTGAATGGCATATAAATACCTGGATACCAAAGTCGGTATAGAATCATAGTATCATCAGCTAGCTTACATAGACTTCGCTTTTCTAGAATTAGGGTAGTATAAGATTTAAGTTAAGTTAGGTTAAGTGCTTTTACATTAAAAAAAAAAAATTAGGTAAGTTAAGTAAATTAAATTTTAAGAAAAAAAAACAAAAAAAAATTGACAAAGTTTTTCAAATTTTTCTTTGTATTTCAACTAATTATCAGTACTGCCACAAAGTTCTGTCGCCGAAAGGCAAATTATACAAATGTAAAGTAATGTTTAGCTTAGAGCGTCTGCGAAGGACCAGTAAGTTATTATATAAGATAATTAAGCTAGAATTTAAGCATTTTTTGTCTAGCCTTTAATTTAGAAATTAAGAATATAAAAAGAAAATTAAAAAAAAATGTTTTAAAAATGAAAATGAAATGACAAAAAAGGGTAATAATATTTAAGTAAAATAAACAAACGTTTAAAAAAATTATTTTTTTTCTAAACAAATCCTTCACGTACACATATACGGGTATACTCATCTATTTATATTTTTCAATCATACAAACAACAACTAAGGGCGTGTATTATATATATATTGCGTGTGCCAAAAAAATTAAGGAAACTTTTGAATGCTGTTATGCACACGCCAGAATTTTTATTGAATAACCTAAATGTAATTATCATTACTAAGCATTATTTGAATTACGATATTTATTGATATTAATTAGATAAAGATCGTTTTAAAAGATAGACAATTCCGCGCATAATTACATTCCTCCGGTAACTAATTCAGAGTAAGGTCGTAAAGAGAAGACTCCTTGGAAAAACCTGTAATACATATCCAGGAACGATGCTAACATGTCATCTTTCATCTGTACCGCGACGAAATTTATGTTGGTAATCACTAAATATCTTAGTAGAGCGTTATAGACAGGATTGTCTGTATAATAGTTCATCATCATCATCGGCACTACAATCGGGAACGGTCTTGGCCTTCTTTAGTAAGTCCTGAGACTTGTTAAATTTTCCGTAATGATTTGTTTTTTTGCGGGCAAGGTCATTAGTCTTGCGCCAGGGGCTCCCCGACGGGGAATATAATAGTTGGGAAGATCTAATTCGAAAACTCGCGTGATCATATCCAAAGTGATATTCAGAATATTCAAGTAGACCGACCCATTTTTAGTTACAGAGTTGGACTCTATAATAATGGTAAAGTTCGCATCCTCTGCAAAATATAAAAAATTGTTATTGAAATTCAATTATAAATTATAGAACATTAAACTAAAATTTAAACCAAGAAAATCTTAAATGTGAAAAGTCCGTGAATTTTGTAGCAGCTCTAGAAAGTACAAATATTTTATTTGCACATTGATTTTCTTACGTATGGCTGCACGTCCAAAACCAGATCCATTAATCGGTAATCCGAAAATATCACCACCAATAGTATAATTTGCAAGAAAGTAAGCTATTGGCATATGAAATTGTAATACGTGTCTCCCTTCTGGATATTCTCCGAAGCCCCTAAGAGAAATGGAAATTTGGTATTATTCCAAGATTATATCTCACTCGATGTTGTAGATGCTCATTGAGGAGTAGTTGTTGTGTTCTTGGTTTCAGGAAGCGTGTTTCTTAATCCTTAAAAGGACTAAGTGATCTCTTAATTAATTAGCTTCTGAAAACCTGTCGCACAACAGGGTTCGTTGCCGTGCTTCCTCTGAGTCCAAAGGGAAGAGCAACGTCCTTGGAATTGGCCTTCGTCCTTAGTCTTCAGTGGGGGGCAGGTGTTGGATAAAATTAAAAGTTCGTTTTTGTTTTCTTTGATATGTGTTTATTACTTTACTCAAGATTATTCAAAAGATTTTCCTGGGGTACTTCCTCCAGGGACAATAGACGAATTTAGACTGCTGCCCGGAGATCACTAAACCATTCCTTTATAAAGGAAAAGGAATCGAAAATTGTATCCCAAAGATACACATTTTCGTGCAACAATCTCGATCTTTTGGATATTTCGAGCGAGATGTTGTGTTTACTTTAGTCATTATCGTGACATATCTCGTGCAGTGCGGACGTGTAAGGAAACGTGTTTACACGTGTGTGCAGTGCACTATTAAATTGTCTAGTGCAATATAAAAACAAAAAAAAATATATAATTATAATTAAAAAGAATAACAAAAAAAAAAAAAAATTTTTTTTATAACAACAAGAAAGAAGTTACTACACAACTCCGATGATAGGCGATGACCCAGGCAATGCACTGGAGTACATAACCGATAGAAAAAGGAAGGCTCTGGACATCTTACGAAACGCTCCAGTAAAAAAAACAAACATGGACAGAACAAGCAGCCCCGCAAATTACAAACAAAAGTTCGAAGAAGCGTTGGAAACCATTAACCAATTAACGGTTAAAGTGAAACAACTCCAGGAACAAATCCATAAACAAGGTTCCTTCAATAACACTGATGACGTCCATATGGAAGAAACGTCCCGTCAACGCCCTAATTCGAGTCAAAGCCAAGGCGAACCACCCACCAAAGTTTACAAACAAATGAAGGCCTCATCAAATCAAATACCCACCCAAGCCAGAGCAGAAACAAAAACGAAATCAACCGCGAGAAATGAAAGACCCCCGCCAATCTACGTCAAAAACCTGACCAGCACCAAAGCTATAATTCAAACCCTGCAAAATGCTCTGGGTCACCGGAATTTCAGCACAAATATAAAAGGATCTAGGACTTCAATAACAGTCAGATCACTAGACGATCATGAAAGGGCAGTTAAAAAACTGTTAGAGGAACAATATCAGTTCTTCACATTCCAACATCCAAATAGCAAACCAACTACCTTTATTATAAGGCACATCGATCCAGAATGGACCAATGAAGAATTAGGACTGGAAATTGCTAGGATATGTCCACAAATAAAAATTAATAAGCTGGACTACTTCCAAACACCATACATGAGGACAAACAACATAAAAAGCCTCCGGATCATACAAATCCCACCAAATCAGGATATCAACCAATTTAAACAAATTAAATATTTGTTTACCCAAAAAATCGCAATCGAGGAGCCACACAAACAAGAAATTCTACATTGCAAGCGATGCCAAGACTCAGGACACTTGGCGGTCTCATGCCACCAGCAAAGACGTTGCGGCAGATGCGCAGAGGAACACGAGCTAGATGAATGCAAAGTAAATCCACAAGGCCTGGAACCAGAGACAGTCCAAACCGCCAACGCCGATGGATCCATTACCACAAAGAAGATTACAGTAAAATGTTGTAACTGTGGAGGGCCACATCCAGCAAATTTCTCTCAATGTCCTCAGAAGCTAAAAGTTCTGCAAAGACGGAAATTAGCAATGTCAACAGTTAAACCAACTACAACGAAACCAACCGTATTGCAAGAAGTAAAGTTAACCCGACCCGGAATATCTTACGCGGATGCAGCAAAAGGAAGCATCAACACCACCACTCCCTCTAACGATAATACTAAAAATTTCAATCTGGACATCATGGGTTACATCAAAAGCCTACAGGCCATGCTTCCTTCGCTGAGGCATATGTCAGAAACAGAAAAAAAAGGTCAGATTCTTTCACTAATAACTTCCCATATTCTTTCCAGCTCTCTTTAAACTAACCATTATCTCCCTCAACACAGAATCCATTTACTCTAATATACGTAAGCAACACCTCCGGTTGTTTGTTGAAAAATTTTCCCCAGATATCCTCTTCCTTTCAGAGACCTGGCTCAAACCAAATTCCCGAGTTTCCATTCCCAATTATACTTTTGTTTCTAACCCCAGAACTAATGGATCCCACGGAGGTACCGGCATCTTAATACACAAAAAATTTCAATTCAGTGAAATTAGATTCACTAATATATTCAGCATTGAATACACGGCAGTTAAACTTTTTTGTGAGAACAATAAAGTGCTCGTCTTAGCATCCATTTATATTCACCCTTCACGACAACCAGATTTCCCAGATGCTGACATTTCTCAGATAATCCAACAGTCCGTTCCCGCTCCATTTATAATCGGGGGAGACTGGAATGCTCGTCATACAGCATTCAATGATAATAAATGCAACAAATATGGTCGTCAGTTGCTAGCCCTCCTCCCATCTTATCCATATACATACATTGACCCCCCATTACAGCCAACCCGTGTCACTAGCACAGCCAAGTCAACAATCGACTTCTTCCTCAAGTCCGATGATGTTCAGTCAGCGGGTCCACCTACAGTCTCCTTTATATTTCCTTCTGATCATGGTTCCGTTCATACCACGATCCAAATCCCCTCTTTCGACCCACTCTACTCGTCAAACCCTGTCCCAAACTTCACCAAAACAAATTGGAGAAAAGTCAATAGGGACATAGCGATCAGTTTCTCTGACTTGTATATCCCTGAAGCATCTAACTTACTCCCTATTGAAATCGATCACGCATCTTTAAGAATAGAGCAAATTCTTAAGGAGGCTCTCAACAACAACACCCCGACAACCATTCCTCATAACTATTTAGGAAAGCCTTTGCCCAGCATCCTAACCAAATTATTGCGCCTTAAAAAGCAGCTCCGCCGTAAACTCCATACAAGATACTGCCCCTTTATTAAAAGCCAAATCCAACTCCTATCCACTCTGATAAATGAGCAGTTGAAAAAGTTCGCAGATGAAAACTACATCTCCACACTTAAAAATATCAAACCAAATCGGGATCTTTTCAAAAACATCAACCAATTAACTGGTCGTAAATATAAACCCCGAATTGATCATCTCATCAACCCAATCAGCAATAATATTGCCCAGTCCGATACGGACATAGCAAATTGCCTCGCAGAACACTTTGCAAAGATTCATGAGCAAAATAATTCTCTATCAACTCCCGGCTTCGAGAACACAGTAAACGAATACATCTCAAACAGATTATTCACATCTTTTACTCCTTTCATCGGTGAATTTAGCAACACGAACATAGCTTCACACCCCTTAGACACTACAAATTTTCTAACTGCAGACGAATTATCCGAGATCGTAAGATCAGGAAATAACAAAAAGTCAACTGGATTAGATGGAATCCCACGCCTTCTATTTAAAAGGCTACGCCCACAGAATCTA
The DNA here is from genome assembly GCA_963931805.1 of Microdon myrmicae. Classification (NCBI taxonomy): domain Eukaryota; kingdom Metazoa; phylum Arthropoda; class Insecta; order Diptera; family Syrphidae; genus Microdon; species Microdon myrmicae. The sequence goes on from OZ007502.1 coordinate 97,651,221, forward strand.
CTTCCCATCCTCATTCTTCTTAATCAAATAATTAATGCATCGCACTTCCCAGAGAACTGGAAAACTGCGGTAGTAATTCCTATTAAGAAGCCCGGTAGTAGTAATAGCCCTTTCAATTATCGTCCAATATCCCTATTAAGTACATTAAGTAAGATACTGGAACGCAAGATCTACCAAAATCTTCTCTCATTTGCCAATGAGAATGCCCTCATCCCTAACTGTCAGTTCGGATTTCGTAAGCGACAATCCACATGTCATGCTCTACTAAAACTTACACACGATGTTACAACTGGTCTCCAAAACCAAAGCCCTACTGTGTGTATATCTCTCGATATTTCTAAGGCGTTTGATTGCGTCTGGATCTCAGGGCTTCTGTACAAACTGCACTCCATATTTAATCTAAACTCTCACACAACAAAGCTCTTAGCCTCTTATCTTTCTGACAGAAAATTCGTTGTGAGAATAAATTCTTCCGTCTCAGAAACCCACAACATAACCGCGGGTGTTCCCCAAGGCTCTATTTTAGGGCCAATTTTATATCTGTTATATACCGCGGATATTCCTCAACCCGTATCTCCTAATGTTGTGATGCTGAATTATGCTGATGATACATTAATTTACTCTAGCAGCAAATTTGTTAAGGCTGCAAGAAATCGCATTAACAACTTTCTCCCTAACCTATCATCATACTTCAATAAGTGGAAAATTCACCTTAACCCAAATAAAACGCAGCTCATAGTGTTCAAGGGCAAACACGAGCACTGTACAAACAACACTAGACGCTGCCACAACAAAATTAAACTTAACCTAAACAACACTCTAATAAAACCCTCCAAAACCCTAAAATATCTGGGAATCACTTTTTCTAATAACTGGTCTTTTTCCTCCCACATTAAAAATTCCCTTCAAAAAGCCACAATTCAGCTTAATCTCTGTAGAAGAGTAATGTGGAAACCTAATAGTCTCTCTCACAAAGTCAAACTGCTCATTTACAAACAGATTATCAGGCCCACACTCACGTACGCGTGTCCATTGTGGTACCATATCACTCCCTCCCAAATGGAGAAATTACGAGTATTCGAAAGAAAATGCTTTAGGTATGTCTCTGGGTTACATCGTCGTCCTAACTCCTATAAGTACTATAGTAACGTCGAACTCTACAATACCGCTGGTATTGAGCGCCTCGATAGACGATTCCTCGAACTGTCTATCAAATTTATCGAAAACCTACAAAATAATCCCAATCCCATAATAACCTCGCTCTTAGAGAACCCTCTAGATATCAGAACTAACTACCCCAACTGTCTCCACACCAGAGCTATCTTCGCCTCAGGCAGACTGGTAAATGATTCAAACGAGATCATATACCACAACACCGAAGTTACCCCTAACCAGTTCAAATACTCTAACGTCCAACCATTTTCCAACATCCTACGTTTTTCCAACGAACAACCGGAAAGAAATACTCTTCCTCAAACCCATAACTGACCTCATTCCACATCCTTTAATTCATATATCCCATTAATTATAAAACTTTGTTTTGTTTATAGCTCACTTTATAATAATCAGAATAAGTTAGGTTAAGTTATATTTATATTTAGGGTTAGGTTTAGATTAAGTAAAGTAAAAATAAGAAATTCCTGGTTTTCTGACCTTTTCCAGGAAGACAAAACCCTACTAAATGTACAAACACACATCTAGCCTGTAACTCTTAAAACATTGTTTGGAAAATGTATTATAATAATAATTACATGTAAGCAATTGTCACGAATTTAATTTTAAGTCACTGTATTACTTAAATGTACAAATTTTAATTATGGTTAATAAATACAGTTTAAAAAAAAAAAAAAAAAAGTTTACTTTAGATAAGAAATCAATTTCTTGAATTCTTACGAAACTATTGCGCAGATGTGTGAATGTATCTGCTTTTGAGTTTTTGTTTGTTTAACTCTATGGAATTTTTGGGATAGAGATAACGATCTCTGAATTTTGGATTTGGGTGATGCTGTGGAGCAAATATAGAACAATAAACGAATATTGGATTCGTTTATTGTGAATTTTAATTTTAATTTTGATTTTGGATTTAATTATGCCGTGGGGTAAATGTTAGGCAATAAACGAATGTTTGATTCGTTTATTGCGAATTTTGGATTATGGTTGGGTTTTTTCAGGTTTTGATAGGATCTTGGGTTTTAGGGTAATATTGCTGGGATTTTGGATTAGGAATGGGGGAAAAAGATGGTAGGGCTTTTTTGGAGCACTACATAGTTGTGCATAACAGCATTTGTCCAAATTATATCTAGATTTACCGGACTTTAATGAGTTTGAACCCACCGGAGGGTGTCCAGATAAATTGGGTCTATTGGAATTATCCCAAGCTCCGGAATACCTTTCAGTTAAAATTAAAATTTCAATTTATTAAATAAAATCAAATTAATTGTGAATGTAGACCTTCGGGTTTTGTATGAATGATCTTATTGATAATATTGATGAAACACGTCTCGTTGCCAACATTGCAGGGTTCAAAACCAGGCGCTAAAATAAAGGATACAGAATTTTTAAAACAACCACGGATACACCAGAGCTCCAAACATATGCCAACTTGCCCACACTAAGGCATTCACAAGGACGATGAACAAGCCACATAAAGACACAAAACCATGCATAATAAATGCAACTGTATGTTGAGTAACTAAGGAACTTTTGCCAATCATGTCTTATATATACCTCTATTCCGACAAAGTGGGAGATGCCATTTGCCCGGATTCAAAGCCTTTACTTTACTATTTAAATATTTGCCGCCAGCAGTTCGATTTAATTAGTTCGCTTTCAACATAATGGAATGAAAATATAATTCTATCGACTGAGCTATCTATGCAAAAATACCAATTGTATGCTATTTAATTAGCGTATGTTCAAAATTGCAAAGACTCCGATGTCTAATTAATAAATGTGGTATTCAAACAAACAACCAAACCTAAAAAGAAAAATAGGATGACAACTCCCATCACTTCGTTCAATACAAACAGCTGCAAGTTTTGTTATAACTTCAAGACATTTGTCCATTGTTATGTCATTTATTTATTAGCAACTGACTGTACCCAGCCATGCAATGGTTAAACGGAAAAAAATAGAGATCATATAATTCTAACATATTTAAATTCACAATGCTTGTATATCACAAGATTATAGGAGAGTAGGGTGAAAAATAATGCACACGAGCTTGCAGAACGCGAGTAAAATGACCTTCGGAAGCGCGCCTGGTGGCAAATGAAAGCAACTATCCGTCTTAATGCGCATGGCCAGGCCCCAAGTCGGGCGTTCATCCAGCGTCTTTTAAGACCGGGAAGTATGGCAACGTGGTCTAGTGCAATGTCAAAGCGACTTAAAAGTGATTCCTACTGAAATTCATCATCGTTTAAAGGCTGTTTATGTTGACGATGACGTTAATAGGTTTATACATGTAAATCGATGGGTAATAAAATTTCGTGGTTGTAAGCCTGGAAAACCCATAATTGTTGATGAAACACGTAGCGGACGTTCGAAAACTGCAAATGACGATAATCATCGCAAACTTGTCAACGATTTGATGCAAAATGATCGGCGTGTTATGTTTTTTGTAGGGGTTTGGTTTCAGGAAGCGTGTTTCTTAGTGCTTAAAAGGACTAAGTGATCTCTTAAAATAGCTTCTGAAAACTTGTCCCACAAATGGGGTCGTTGCCGTGCTTCCTCTGATTTCAAGAGGAAGAGCAACGTCCTTGGATTCGGCCTCTGTCCTTAGTCTTCACTTGGTCTTCCGTGGGGGCCAGGTGATACTTAGCTATCCGTTGTTGGGTAAAAATGAAAGCACGTCTTTTTTCCTTTGGAATGTGTTTTTATTATTTTTCAAAGATTATCCTGGAGTACTTCCTCCAGGGACTATAGACGAATTTAGACTGCGGCCCGGAGATCACTTAACTATTCCTTTATAAAGGATAACAAATCGAAAATTGTATCCCAAAGATACACATTTTCGTACAACAATCTCGATATTTCGAGTGAGATGTTGTGTTTACTTTAGATAAGAATTCAATTTCTTGAATTCTTATGAAACTATTGCGCAGATGTGGGAATGTATCTGCTTTTGAGATTTTGTTTGTTTTCCTCAATGGAAAATTTTCAGATAGAGATAATGATCTCTGAATTTTGGATTTGGGTGATGCTGTGTGGCAAATGTGAAACGTAAACGAATATTAGATTTGTTTATTGCGAATTTGATTTTAATTCAAGATTTTGGATTTAATTATGCCGTGGGGGCAAATGTTATGCGATAAACGAATGTTTGATTCGTTTATTGCGAATTTTGGTTCATGTTTGGGTTATTGTGGGTTTTGATAAGATTTTGCCGTTTTAGCGTATTATATCTAGGATTTGGATGTAGGAATGGGGGAAAAAGGTAGTAGGGCTTTTTAGAGCACGACATCCTCCCCTCCTTGAAAAAAAAGAAAATTGATCTTTATGAGATTAATTTTCTGGAAAGTGGTGTGATTGGGAATAAAGGATGGTAGTATTGTGATTCCGTTACATAGGCCTGATCTTTTTTTTTTTGTTTTTTTACATAGTAGCTTTAGGTATATAATATTATTATAAATGTGTAATTTTTGTACCTTGTTTCTTTCTTAATATTAATGTAATCGTGTTTATACTGTATTTATGGTCGTGTATCGAAGTTTCCACGATGGTTATTTATAAAATAAAATTTGAATATTTTCTTTTGAAAGTATGTACAAATACAGTTTGGTTTTTAAGGTTTCATATAATTTGTGTTTAATGGTAGTTGTTGGTTATCCAAAAATAAAGTTTTCTTAAATAAAGTATTTTATTTTGAGTTAACTGAAGCAACTCGATGATCGTTTATCGCAACCATACAACTTACCCAGCTTGACTATGGACCAACGGATGGTGGGGAAAAATAAACGCAGTGAGATTACTGTGTGTTTGATTTAGAAAAACGGATCGTGGGACACGGCCGTTGATATGATTGTTTGGACAACAATTATGGTCGTATCCAACTCGATGATCGGTTATCGCTTGTGGTGATCGATCTTGGGAAATTTGGCTTGCAGACGTGCAAGCAAGCAAGTTGCCCGGCTTGTCTTTTGGACCAACGGATTGTTGGAAACGAGTAAACACCGGAGAATTGCAGTGTGTTTGATGGTCATGTTGCCGCCCAGAGGAACCGATCAGGTTCCTAAATGATTCATATAAGATGAACCGAAATGGTTTGGTTGATATGCTTTGTTTGATGCCATGGCAAGATAATGACCTTGCCGTGGGCTTATATTTTAGGTAAGACAAGATTGAAGGAGAACTATGGACTGCACATATGCAGGTAAGAGACCATTATCGGTAATGGTATTGCAGGTTGGGAAAGGGGCGTTGGGTTATGACAATGGGTGGTTCTCCGGGCGAGCCTTAAAGAACCCCCACAGGTGCACGGATACTCTAGCTGGAGTAATACAAAATATGCTATGGCCATAAGAAGCACGGTCCAGAACAAAAGATCTGTTATATAGGATAATATAGCGAGTGCGACGAGACAAGCGAAATGACAGCGTTCATCCTAACACGTAAAGTAACGTGGAAACAGAAGTTGACGCAAGGAACAACGAGAATGTTTGGTCATGTGGGCCGATTTGAATGGGTAGAAATCCATCTGCCCAAAGGAAATTTTTGAAGATTTCCACCTTTCTAACTGGAAAAAACTTGCAACAGTATTCCTCCAATATCTAGGCAAAAAACAAAAGGCAGACCTCATAGCACACTTAGTTTAGCATAGCCCATGATTTGTCATCGACTTGATTACCAACCGTTTGTTATGTTAAAATACTTCTCTTTCGAATACACGCACGATGTATCTTAAATCAACCCTTTCCTTCCAGTGAATTAATAGCAAATACGTTTATCGACAATAAAAGATGAAAGCTACGTTCATTAGGTTTGCTATATAGCTGTTTCCATTCAATGGTATGTATACCACAATCACAGCACTTTAAAAATACCCGAGCTACGGTAAAACAAGACCGAAAAAATTTTGTTCTCATTATCGTTACTGAGATTCAGAATGGCGTGTTCGATTTTGATTCCATCAGGAACCCTTAGACTTTGGTAAGGTTATATTATAATATTCAAAGCGGGACTGCATGATTGTATACCATACTCGATGGCATTTTCTTTGAATATGAAGAGGTTTCCCATGTATTAAGCTTGTGTCTGTGTCATCATAATGGACTCCTATGCGTCAGAATTGATTGAATGAAACCCCAGAACGTATAACCTTCACACTTTAAACAGTTTATAAAAGCGGATTTTGGGTGACTTGAATGCCTCTCATACTTTTTGCAACTACGCGCTTGTACGATCACTGTTGAACAAATCATAATAAAACTACAAAAACTTGAATAGATCGCTCACCTTGCTAAAAGGAGAAACAAAAGACAATGTCCAAATCCATTAGAACGGAGACCTACTGAAAAATGTAGAATCAAATGTGAATGAACTGCAAAATCTCTCTTCTACAGTAGGGAATGCCTTCGAAGCGTCTACTACTAAATACAGCAGCTGTTGTCGGTGATGCACGACAACTTATTCTTACATCTCGTCTACTCAACACAAGTAGTCATCTGTTCTAATGTGACTGAGGCTGATGAATGAGAGATAGCTGAAATATAATGTGAAGAACAATGAGAGGCGGCATATCAATAAGGCCATGAAGTTCCGAGTTTTAAAAGCTCCATGAATGTTTAATTTGTTAATAATGTACATAAAACTCTTCTTGATTTTTTACATTTAACTCATGGGTGGAAAAAGAATACTACCATACGACACAATGTCAAAAAAACACTGTTACCCTAAACCAACAATTATAACAAATCGCAAAATTTCTCTGTTACGATGGGTAACGTCCTCCAAACTGTCTACTACTAAATGTCCAAACTGTTGCCAGTGGCGCAAGGTGACTCTACTTCGCCTACTCAACATAGGTGGTTGTATGTTCTGAGGCTAATCGATGCGTAACGACGTTCAATGTCTGTTTACCTTTCTTGATGCATAAGATTCACCTATATCAAGCAAACCAACAATATACCATTTCGTTGAATGGTCTGTAAATCCCACTGAGTCGCTGATGAATTGAAATCTCCGAATTCAGTCTTAATTGCTCAGTTCGTGATAACTTTAATTACTGGTGTAGAAAAGTAACACACGCTACACGCACTGGTGGTTCTAGAGTGAATCAGTGACCACACAACGGATTTCCGCAGTGCAAATTTTCATCGGTTTTACACACCAATTAACTTTGCAGAAAACGGCAAATCCCCAAACTTCAACTCGGACCAATTATATGACGCATACATGGTCACATCGTTGACCATCGTGTTTTTCCTAAGTGCGCCACTACCATTCATAAGCGGTTGAATCATCAACACCAAGTTTCTTCAGATCCGGAATGTTAACGTGAATAATGTCTAATTAGGTTCAAGAACTTATAGTTGCGAATAGGTCCGACCTCACTGCGTGGCGATATCATTGAATTCGCAAATCAAACAGGCTTTGGTTGATCGAGTTTTCGTTGCTATTGACTTATTTACGTGGAATACAAAAGCCGGTTCAACAACTCATCTTCGGCCAGCGTCGTCTCGAGTATGAGGGAGTAGCTCTCTGCTTACTAATTCAGTCCGGTGATAAATTGTTGCCGTGGCCTCTCGCGATGCTTTAAGCCAACACGACGAGTAGTATCGTCTCGATGCCGTAGTTCCATAGAACTTCTCGCGCAGATCTGATTGTTCAGTTGGCGATTTGAAAACCAGGCATTTGGTAGAACGTAGGGTCAGTTGTTATTTAAACTCGATCGAACACACACATCGGGCAAATAATTGGAGGCAATCACGAGCCAGCGACAATATAACTCAATTGTGATAGCACGCCCTCTACCGGTGGCAAGGGAATTTTTAAAAATCCTGCTTCAAATTTCTGCTTTATTTCTAGAAATATTTATTGTTAAGAAATTAAAAGTTTATAAAAGTGCGGGACTCGGTACTACTTATTGTTTCAAGTATGTGCGTTCCTTATAACAACTGAGAGTAACTTAAAGGTACTTCCGGAGTGTTTTGACAGATTTTAAAAAGGCGAAATGAATAAAAATATGCGAACGATATTTTGGTGCATAATGTATTTTCTAGTGGTTTTGATTGGCGTATCATTCGCTGCTGTAGAAGGCTGGCAATTTGACAGTGAGGCAAGCGGTAAGTCTGGGTCAAACTGATGTGATATTCAGTATTCTCTTAATAATGTTCTTCTCTATATGGTTAAATGAACGAGGAAGGGTCTTGCGTCTAGTGAAAAATGATAAAGGCAACTGAATCCCAGAAAGAGACGTCATCTCGATTCTACTTGCGTGCGATTGTCTAATGTTGATTGTTTTCAAATTATCATATCGATTAGATGAGCTCCGAGAACAGGTTTCTCAATTCGAACGAAGTTTGATGTCTGGCGAAATATTCGTTATAAACCGGTTAATTGTAATCAATTTGTCATTTCAAAGTGATGTACATCGTAAATAAAACGTTGACTTACTCACCCTCAATTCGGCCTTACAGTCTTCACTCCCAATTCATTCCCCGTTTTTTTTTTTTTTTTGCCTGCCCTCACTCTCACTCCTTCGCCTCTATCTGCAGCTTTTATAGTATACATTTTACCTCATATTTAACACACCTCTCTATCAGCCTCTCTCTCGTCGCTTTCTAATGAGATCTTCGGACATTTTTTCTGAACTGGATATAAAAAGTGTTTAATTGTATTATGTTAATACGTCCAGTCTCCGGGTGTAGACTCGGTTCCTTTTAATATATTGCATATAAAAAAGCATCGGATGAAGTTAGTTTACTTATCTCGAAATAATTAATTCATATTTCTAATGCTGCTGATTAAATTATAAAATCTCGACAAAACAGCAAGCGTGAAGAATTAATATCAACAAAGTTTAAATGCATTTCATTATACCATATGGCGAATGAAATGTTATTCGTTTATTTTAGAAGATAATCGCGTTTAAATACTTTTAAAATGTGAAATCCTATAAAACGTGAGACGTTCTCGGAGTTTTGGCGTAAATAGCTTTATTTCTACTTTATTTTATTTTAATTCATTTTATTTTTTTTCCTTTTTGTTTTATTTATTTTATCTTTATCCATTTATTATTAAATAATTTTTTATTTTTTATTTTTACTTTATTATTATTATTATTATTATTATTATTTATTGGCCTGTAGGAACCCAGAAGTTCATGACCTCATCGACTCGACCCGCCATCGTTCCCTGTCCTGTGCACTCTCCTTCTACGCTTGACCATTCGATCCGACCTCCTCAAGGTCAAACCTAACATTGTCCTCCCATCTCCGTCGCGGAGGTCCGGCCGGTCTCTTTCCCGTTGGTCTACCGTCAAGAATTGTATGCACGGTCCTATCGTTGCCCATTCGCGCCACGTGTCCGGCTGTTTGATTTGCGTTCTGCAAATCGTCTGAAATGGCGTCAAGAACAATGCGTCGTTCCTTTGCCGTGTAGTGATGCTGGTTCCGTGTGAATAACGTCCGAAACAATGATACCTGCTGGAATCAACTCTTAATCAATTTACTAAAAGGAAAAGATTACCTTTAAATTCCAAAATTGGATCTTCCAGGTGATTGACAAAATGAGGCTCTTCAATTCGATTATAAATATAGTCTTTATTTGGTATGATGGATTAGGTTTTTACTGATTACAAACAAAACGAACTGGATTCATCAAAATTCAAAAGGAAGAGAAAGATAAAAGTAAAGATGGTTGTCAAGTGACAACCAACAGAAAATTCATAAATGTCAGCTGATTGCTGACATTGTTAAGGGTGATGCCACACATCTTGTTCAAGTGGTGCCACAGATTTTTAATTGGGAATTCGCCTGTTGTTTTAAGGGCGAATCCGCAACACCGGCCCATCTTAATCTTCGCGACTTGATTACTCTCACTATTTTAGGTTTGCGATATAGCTCTTCCAATTCGTGGTTATGGAGTTTCCTCCATTGTCCTGCCTCCTCGTCATATTTACCTCCAAAGATACCCCTTAAAACTTTATTCTCGAATGCGCGGAATTTGTTTTCTTCCCGTTTTGTGAGAGCCCATGTTTCGCATCCATATAGAACAATCGGCATGATTATTGTTCTATAGATACGGAGCTTTATGTTACGTGATAGCAGTCTGGATTTCAGCAGTTTACTGAGTGCGTGCCAACTAGCGTTGCCGGAATGCAGTCTTTTGTTAATTTCCTTCGACATTTCGTTACTGGCCGTCAGTATTGTTCCCAGATATTTAGATTCTTTAACTTTTTGTAATATCTTACCTCTGACGTTTATATGTGTTCCCTGAGGTCCACCTGCTCTCGCCGTAATCATGCATTCTGTTTTGTCTTCGTTTATTTCTAGGCCTACCTCTTCTGCCGGTTACATGATGATTTCACAGTTTTTACTAACAGTTTCTAGATTATCGCCCAGAACGGCGATGTCGTCCGCATATGCGAGTACTTATGTTATCCCGTCCAGGGATGATCCGGTCATGTTATCGTCTTGACATACTCGAGCACAAGGTTAAAAAGACACGGTGATAGACCATCTCCCTGCTTCAGCCCGTCCCGGATTTCAAATGGTTCTGAGAAGTGGTTTTCTATTCTAACTCGCCCTTTGTTTTCGTTCATGCAAATTTGAATGAGGGCGGCATATTTTTTTGGGACTCCCAGCTCAACTAGAATATGGTAGAGTCTCTGCCTTGCGACTGAGTCGTAGGCTTTTTTGAAGTCAACTAACAGTTGGTGAACCGTCTCTCCGTATTCCCACTTCTTTTCCAGCAGTTGTCTTATTGTGAACATTTGGTCGCTTGTTGACCGGTTCCTACGGAATCTACATTGGTAATCTCCCAGTATCTCTTCTGCGTACGGTGTGATTCTCGCCAGAATGACATTTGTTAATATTTTGTATGCGGTTGGGCGCAATGATATTCCGCTGTAGTTTTCGCAGTCAGATCTGTCCCCTTTTTTGAAAATAGGAACGACTATTGAGGTTTTCCATTCTTCCGGGGTGACTTCCTTACCCCATATTGTTTGGATGAGCTTGTGGATCTTTCGAGCGGTTGCCTCTCCTCCATGCTTTACAAGCTCTGCCGGTATGCAGTCGACTCCGAGAGCTTTGTTGTATTTCAAGCGATTTATTGCGTCTACAACTTCGTTGAGAGAGGGCCCTGGATCTGAGGCTCGGCTGTATGTACGCTTGGGGCGTTTATTTGTGGTTGATGGGTGCGTACATTGAGCAGGTTTTCAAGTATTGCTTCCATCTTGTCACGATATTGCTTGTTTCTGTGACCAGACAGCCGTTTGCATCTCGAATTATGTTGACTCTCCCTCGGTAACCATTTCTAATTGAATTTATGCCGGCATACATATGTTCTTCGCTCTAGAATTTTCTAGGACTTTTTCGATCCGAGCCTTCTCCCATTCGCGTTTTTTTGCGTTTGAAGAGTCTCATTGTCTCTCTCCGAATCGTCGCGTATCTTTCTGCGTTGACTTCATCATATCTTTATTTTTACTTAAATTTTTTTTTATTTGTAATTTTTACATTTTTTTTAATTTTATTTTTATTTTTATTATTTTTATTTTTATTTTTATTTTTATTTTTATTTTCATTTTTATTTTTATTTTTAATTTTATTTTTATTTCAATTTTTATTTTTATTTTAATTTTAATTTTTATTTTTATTTTTATTTTTATTTTTATTTTTATTTTTATTTTAATTTTTATTTTTATTTTAATTTTTATTTTTATTTTTATTTTTATTTTTATTTTTATTTTTATTTTTATTTTTTATTTATTTATTTATTATTTTATTTTATTTTATTTTTTTTTTTTAAATTTTGAATCTGCATTTGTTATGTCGAAGTTGTCACAAAATCCTTCGCAGTGTTAGAATGAATAACAACAATGTACTATATGTCATTGCCAACCATCAGTTGGGGACATACAGATGTAGCTGAGCTGAACTTTAGAAGTGTGACAGATACTTGGGACGAAATGCCCTTTTATTTCGACGTTTCTAGAAGTTGGAGCTGAAAAACCGTTGTGCTTGTATAGATGCCAGAATTATATGTTAAAAACTTTGTTCGCTGTTTTCGTTGTTCTCTGAACTCTATCAACACAAACGGATGCAAACATTGCAAAAAATGACCACAAAACGTTCACAACCATTTTTTTTTTTTTTTTGCCCTGTTGTGGCAGAATACCCTATTCATATTTATTTACTCGATGACTACTTACTGATATTTACTGGACTTCACTACTTTTGTTCACCATAAATTCTGCAAAACACTTCCTAGCCCATCTTTCTCTTATATTATATTTCACATGTACAAAATGGATTTGGTGATGCCCTTACATTACCATGCGCAATGCTGCGGGAAAAAGCGAGAGATTATGGGAAAGGAAATGTCGATATATATTGGGCTTGAATGTCTAACAATCCAAACCCGTGTAGTTCGACTGAAGAACGATTTGCTGTATGTTTTTTGTCCATTTAAATTTGAAATTTTAATGTACCTCTCGTGCATTTTCTTCTTGACGATTTCCTGAACACACACTAGAAGAAAAACACCGTAACTTCGAATTCACTAAACGTGATTTTTTTTCTGTAAAATATAATTTTAAGTTTAAATTCGGCTGTAATAGGTATTCCGATTGACTTGCAGGTGACACATTGTGATGCAACTAAATATATATATGGGAAGCAGTTAGGGATTATAATTATTTACATTTTTACATTTTTTCTCAGTTGGTGCGGAGGATAGAATTAAAAAAGTGACTATCGAATTAATCAGGACCAAATTGAGAAAGTACAAAAACAATAGAAACTCGTCTTATATGTATGACAAAAATAGAGGAGTGAAACTAAACGATAAAGATATTATGGCCCTAAAATATTCTTCATGTGTTCAGTAGTCATCTGTTACAAGTGCGTTTATTTTTACTTCTTTTCGCGAATACTTAAAGAGAAAAGAGTGTTAGTATGCTCCAAAATCCTTATGAGATTGACATTTTTATTAGATCCCGTCGGGAGACAACATATGTTAAAATGATGGGCTTGGTACATCTCTGTCGTGAAGTGCAATATACTTTCACAGAATATATGTATGCTCTTTAGACCAGGTGAAATTATTTATATTGTTCCACTTATTTCATGAGCTTATTTACATGGATCTCAATCGTTCTATCCTACGAGTCCTCACGATGTGTATCCAATGATAAGCCCGAAACAGCCAATGGGGTTCTATGAAATATTAGAGATGATATCCCGTATGACAAATCGGACTTTACCGGTTGATCTACACTTGCAAAGCCCATAGGTTCAGAGAGGAGGATGGGAGCAAACATACAGGGCAAAGTTACTGATTGCCTTCAACCCGGCGATGGCCAGGACTATCCTTTACCCTATTCAAATCAAGTTGACATGCAGTCTCCACATGACACTCCTGGGTAGCTACTTTGGCAACAGCCAAATAGTGAACCAAGGCATGCAGCAACATCCTGAGAAAAGTTGGTGCAAGGCTAATAACCTTTCTCGGAAAAACAAATTATTATGGGCAATTTAACAAGTCTCGGATAAGGACCGAATACCGGTGGAGAGACTTGCTAAATAAGACCAAGACCGGATCCCGGTTGTAGTGCCGATGATGATGATAGGTTCAGAGAGCTCCAGAACCATGAATCGGCGAACTATTCCAGACGAGTGACAATTACTCAATCAAGCAGATTCCCTGTTGTGACGGCTGATACGGCGATGGCGCTCCTGGTTCCTTCACTCCTTTTGGTATATATTTATGTTTAGAGACGGAAGGACCTGCCTTTATTTGGTTTAATTCAAGCATTATAAATGACCTTACGGACTAACTTAATATCTAAGCACAAGCCGCAATTTTTTTATCTTTGAAGAATATGTCCTGCCAGGAGGCAGTTGGTGAAGAAACTGATGAAGACATGTGGCTTTTTAGTTAAAGCTGTTTTCACGACAACGTTGGGAATTCCAACCCATCCCGGAGTCTTATTTTTGTTAAAGGCCCGTGCAGCCATGAGCACCTCTTCGATGGTCACTGGATGTATTATCCTTTCAGTGAGGTTCCATTACTCTTATGCTCTTGTATCTGCACACTGCGGAAAGAGTTCAGCAACGATCCTGACCATGTCACATTTGCTCTTTTGACTATCCTGTAGCCGCGGCACCGTGGGTTGTAATTTATTTTAATTCATCCCTTAAGACGCAGAACATGTCATATTTATTTTTGCGGATCATTTTTCTCAAGTTTAGTGGGGCTACCACCCCATTTATTGACTTAATTCAAACAACATAATTACCTAAAACTAAAGTATATATAAGTTACAAACTAGATAACTTAAGAACTATCTTAACTAGGCTTAACCTAAGATAACCAGGACAAATTAGTAGTAGGTTATAGTAATATGGAGAAGCGCCGCTTAAGAGTGGTGGTGAGAATGGTTTATGAGGCGGTGCTTGAAAGTATGGATAGAGAGGTCGAAGTCAAACAAGGTGGAATTGAAGTTAACAATTCTCAGCATCCGCGAACGGCTGAGACCATAAGAGATCCGCTGAGGGAGAATGTAGAGAAGGCGGGGATTACGCGTATTTCGAGGGTTTGTGTTTAGGACCCGATGAACGAACATTATGTCAGCGACGACCCTGCGTTCCTCAAGCGTTCTGAGGTTGATTAATTTAAAGCGGTAAATGTACGGGGGGAGAATTAAGGGGTTTTCCCAGCCCTCGAAGAGCGAACCGAAGGAAGCGACGCTGGATACTTTCGATTCTACGTATATGGATCTTGTGATAAGGAGACCATACCTGGCTAGCATATTCATGCAGTGGACGGACGACGGTAAGCTAAAGGGATCGAGTAATGTAAGGGTCGGGGAATTCCTTAGACCATCGTTTCACGAATCAGAGGGCTTTCCGTATTATCTCATCAATGTGAGAGAGGAAGCTAAGCACCTTATCGCAAAGGATCCCAAAATCTCGAATACATTCGACAATGGTGTGGGGTTGGTTATGAACGGTATAGGACCGTGAGGGTGAGTAAATACGCTTACGGGAAAACGTTATAAATTGGCATTTGGCGATGTTAAGTACAAAGCAATTTTGGTCACACCAAGTCGAGAAGCTGTCAAGATCTGATTGCAGCAGTGTAGAATCAAGAGGTTACTCGATGATCTTGTATAACTTGGTATCATGAGCGTATACGGCAAGCTGGAATACTTATCCCTATCCTGTGACACTCCACTCGCACCTGGGGGATTTCTGAGTTCCACACCGGTTTGGTAGCTGATGCTGATTGTGCTTGTCCTGACTTAGCAGCAACGCACGCGTTAGTTAGTTACTTCTTCACTTTTTCAGCTTGCTTGTTCCCCTCGGGCT
Organism: Microdon myrmicae; assembly: GCA_963931805.1. Lineage (NCBI taxonomy): Eukaryota > Metazoa > Arthropoda > Insecta > Diptera > Syrphidae > Microdon > Microdon myrmicae. The sequence continues at coordinate 97,666,751 of OZ007502.1, forward strand.
CTGTGTCGAGTTTTCCGATTGGGACTCTCAGCATATAATCAAACAGCTCCGTATAGAGCTCCATTTCTTTCTTCCCAAATTTCTGGGTTTCATTCGCCAATCTGCCTGTGATCAACACCCTGTCTTTGGTATATCGTGGCTTATTGTAGGTGCTAAAACTCGGCAATCTATGTTTCTTTCTAACATGGGGCTGTCAAAGTTTATGTTCATTTTGGACCAGTTTCTCTACGGTGGCGAGCGAACGGCCACCAATGAGGGTAACGAGCTCCGGCGACCAAGGGGATGGCGTCGGGGATGGTGCGGCAGAACTTGTCAGCTGTCCTGGAACTTCCGTTGCCTGATGCCTGTAGTGTGTCCTTTTCGGTCTGCGGGTGATGCTCTGCTACTTAGCTGGTGAATTAGTTTTGTTGCGTACTATAGGAAATTGTGCGGATGTGCATGCGCGGGTGTGTATCTTTAATTCTTTCGCATAACCAAAGGATGCTCTCTCTGCGAACAGGTGAATCTCGTGAAAATACTAATAACAATCAAACACTATGGGTGCAAGTGTCGATGCGCACGCATGAAAAGCAACAATTAAACACTATCGCTGGCTCTAATCAAATAAGCACAAACTGCACAGAACGAAAAAGTCACGATACGCAAGGAAATACGAAACGCGACAGGACCAACGCAACGACAAAGGAACTTGAATCGCAGCAGTAGCTGTAGTCAAACCACTTAAATATACACACACTTAACTGAGTTTGTTAGTTTGAAGTCACTTTTATTTTCTTCTCCATTTATAGTCACTTAACTTAAGAAAACATGTTGTTGCAGAAAATTATTACAATGGAAGTACACCGTTTCACCTTCACCTTCTTCTTCGAACTGTTCTGTTTTTTTTTTTTCTCTTTCAACAAATGTTTTTCATCTGTCTTTTTGCTTTACTCAGCCTTGTCGTTTCCTTAACTCAAGTGACTCAAAATCCGTTAGTCACATTCAAATCGATGTGACAGTTCGCTGACGTCCGCTGGCGATGACGCACTGTCAGCTGGTTGCTGACAGGTGTGGCGAGTATGGTGGTTGGGGAGTGTACTAGACGATAAACGCACTAGATTCACCCCGCTGCCTTGCGAATCCGCAACACTCTAAGTTATAAAAGTACATCACTACATCTAGTGATGCAAAGGCTTAGAGCAGTTTCTGGCCTCTACTCTCGGTCCTGGTGCTTACCCTTTGAGGTTTCCCGCAGTTATAGGAGTAATATTAGCTCTGGCGTCTTCGGTTACCCAACGTAAGAATCATTTGAATACTTCTATTCCCTGCCATGGTGGAGCATCACAACAGTAGAAATAAATTCCTATAACCTTACCATAGGAGAATCATTCGTCATCATCATCATCGGCACTACAACCGGGATCCGGTCTTGGCCTTATTTAACAAGTCTGAGGCTTGTTAAATTGTCTATAATAATTTGTTTTTCCGGGCAAGGTTTTTAGCCTTGTGCCAACCTTTCTCAGGATGTCGCATTGGTTCCCTAGTTGGCGGGTGCCAAAGTAGCTATCCAGGGGTGTCATGTAGAGACTGCACATCAACTTGGATTGAACAGAGACAAGGAATGTCCTGGCCTTCGCCGGGTTGAAATCGATCAGAGACTTTGCCCTATATGTTCGCGCCCTACCCCCTAGGGGAATCATTCTTGCCGCTGGTCAATTCTGTGTTCTATAGAGGAATTTCCTGTTGTCCAGTTGGTTCCGGTGTCAGGCGCCCTCTACTGCTTGTGGAACGTGTTGTGAAACATTTAAAACATATGGAACCTGTAGGCGTATTCTGCAACGTGCTGTCGAATGCGTTGTGGAACATGTAGAACTCCTTGTGGAACAAGTGCGGAGTGTTGTGAAACATTTGAAATGTGTGGAATGTACAGTAGAACGTGTGGGCGTAATCTGCAACGTGCTGTCGAATGTGTTGTGGCACATATAGAACTCATTGTGGAACATGTGGAAGTGTTGTGAAATATTTGAAACGTGTAAAACGTACTGCAGAATGTGTGGACGGGATATTGAATATGATGTCGAACGTCTTTTTAGGATTTTATTAGTTGCTCCCCGCGAGAAGCACACCAATGAGAACTGGGAAGAAAAAAGGAATAAGACTCATCCACATAAGTTCACGAAAGAAATAAAATAATCTTAACACTTCTGGATGGGCTAAAGGATATTTTTTATTTATATAAATCAGTTTTACTCACCGCTATTGGATAACTTATTTTAGAGCATTCAGAAACCTCCTTTAGAGCATGCATCTATCAAATTAAAGGTTTTTAACATTCTTCTATTGTTTTACTTTTCTGTTATATAAGATAGTTTTCTCAGTCACTGACAATTTACTCATTCGTAACTGATGATGCCTAAGGATGTGTTTGATTATGTCGCTTATTGTGTGATAAAAATTTTGAATATATATTTTTTTTTTTTAGTTTTTAAACCACATTTATTTTCCTAATTCTTTTTACATGTATAATATTAGGGGTATATGTTAAACCCTTTTCTACAATCACAATCCTTAAATTAACTTACTGGCTCTATGCGAGCTCTCTAAATTACACATTACAAGTTGATTTTTATATATGCCTTTCGGCTTACATCTTTTTTTTTTTTTGTTTCTTATATATATGAAATAAGTCATATATTATAGGGACTCCTCGTTTACATCTATATGTATATATTACTATCACAATTTTTTTTTAATTTTTTTTTTTTAATGTTATTATTATAACAAACAAAAACTTCAAAACGAAACGAATAAAACATAAAATAAGTAATAAAAAATAAAATAGAATAGCTACACAAAAGTAATTAGGAAAGGCGGACAGGGGGAGGGGGGGCAAGAGGAAGGAGAGCGTTGCTCTTGAGAGGCATACTATATCTGAGGAAGTGAAGTCCTCTCCTCGTTGAGAAGCCACCACCATTTGGGAGATGTTTGATCTTTGGCTGATTTATCTCTTTCACTGATCGCCGTGCTAAAACGCATGCGGTCTGGGGCATTGGAGATATCACTATCATGGAGAATTCGTTTGTCCCTGGCACCACGGAGAGCGTGGTGAATAATCGGGACTCCGTGCACGTCTTGGATAAGGCCTTTTTGATCCAAGAAAGGCAACGCTTCTGGGGGAATAAACCCATTCTGAAGGGTATTCTCCAGATACATATCATTGGGATAGAATGCTCCCGAGATAAGATTATTGTCACTGCACATTGCCCTTGCTGTGTGACCACGAATAATTTTAATTATGAAATTGTCTATCCTATTTAACCCTGATTTGTTATACAGGATTTTGTTGGGATAGAATTTTTTATATTCCGACTCTGATGTTCTATAAAGTCCGAGGCAGGAACGCAAACACTGCCGTTCGAACACACGAAACTTCTCCATATAAAGTGGAGATATATTATACCATACTGGACAGCCATAAATCAAAACTGGTCGGATGAATGCCGAGTATGAAATTATTTTGACTCTGTGGTCAAGAAGACTACTCCGGAATAGACTTCTTGACATAGAATATGCGCTTTTAGCTGCGGAGAGGGACGCTGCTACATGCTTGTCAAAATATAAATACTGGTCTAGCCAGATGCCAAGGTATCTAACTACAGTTTTCACTTGCAGTGGAAGGTTATACTTACCTACAATTGAAAAGTGTTTCCAGTTGTATTTTGTATCCCTCGAGGCCGTGGATAGGGGCGTTCTGAAAAGGATAGTGTTAATCTTTAATTTCCAGTCGTCGCAAAATTGTTTTACTTTGTTGAAGTCATCTTGAAGGTGCCTATTGATGACGTCTATTTTTCCTCCTGTTCTGTACACCACTATGTCATCGGCGTACGCAATGGCGTTTTCGAGAGAACTCATTAGATCACTAGTGTAAATATTGAATAGAATGGGAGAATTCACAGCTCCCTGCTGTAAGCCATTTTTAATTTGGAAGGTCTTGTTGGATAGTTTGTCCCCGCATTTCACCACAAAATGTTTGTCCATTATCATATCATTAATGATATATAGCAGATATTGCGGCATACCCAGGTTTGTTAACTTATAGACAAGTCCTTCTAACCATACGGTGTCGAAAGCCTTTTCAAAGTCAACCAAGCAGGCGCCTGTACATTGTCGCTTTGCCTTGTTCCACTGTATATCGGAAACAAGTTTCGTCGCTGCATGAACTGTATCATGTGGCGCTCGAAAGCCAAACTGGTTGTTGGGGATGATATCATTTTCATCACACCAACCTATCAGTGCTTTGTTTATAATTTTTTCGAATACCTTTCTGATGTTGGGAAGCAGGCTGATCGAGCGCAGATTAGCTGGATTGCTCTTCTCCTTACCCTTTTTGGGGATAGGGTGGACTACTGCAGTCTTCCAATGGGTTGGATAGTGTACATTGTTTAGAGCGTTGTTAAACAAAGTAGGGTATATGTTCACGGCTTCGCGAGGAAAATGCCTTAGAACCACATTTGGAATGCTATCTATTCCAGATGATTTCTTATTTTTTATTGAGCTAAGTTCATCCTTGCGCACAAACATATTTGTATTTTCATTTCTGACGGGAGAATCCGCCCTATTATTTTCGCCGAATGTGATGAAACTATGGTTTTCGGATCGCCAGTTGTGAAATTGATTACGCAGCAAGCAATGTCTTTGACGGGCATTGCTTTCAATTTCAGTGTTAGCATGAACTGATTCGTTAACTGTGTACACTGCTTCAAAACAGGCTCCAATTGAATTCGCTTCCTTTTGCGGATCTTCGACTACTATTACTTCATCATTGGAGTTGATGTGCTCTAAGGTGAGTCCTGCGTTCAGCATTATCTGACAATTCTCGAGAGTCCGTGGAATTCGGAGACAGGGAATGTCATTGTGATCTTTTCTTCGACTTATTTTCTTGATTTGTGAAAACATGTTCGGTCCGTTTGCTTGGACAGCTCGAATTCTGTTGCTCCACTCCTCATTTATTACTGTTCGGTAATTATCCCGGATAAGTTTTTGAAGATTTTTAATCAAGGACTTGATTGTTTTGATTTCATTGCTATTTGGGTCACTGAACTGCCTATAGCACAATTTCAGCTTTGAGAGCAGGGTGCTCTTTTGCCTATACAAAGCATCGATAGTTGCATTTCTGTATCGGTGGGTATAGCCATCCATATGAGCTACTTTGGGGATGGAACGATTCATTGTGTTAGTAACAATATCGTTCATAGTTAGGAGGTAATGATCGATTTCATCATTACGGAGGTTTCTATTAGTCGGTGGGTCTATGCCAACGTTGCGTATTTCTCTTTTTACTATGCGATCGAAACGCGACCAATGTGCTTTTCGGAAATCGAAAGAGTATGTGGGGGTGAGAAGTATTGTGCCTGGCACGGACACTCCGTTCACTTCCACCTCCATCAATCAAAGCTATGTTCATTCGTCGTTCCGTCGGACACAAAAAAAAAATGGCAAAGCACCAACAGAAATCGGCAACGCAGCGTACACAACAGAAAAACACACGCGATTCTTAATTAATTTTTTTATTTTATTTCACTTGACAGTCAATTTTTTTAATTACTTAACGACGCGGGATTAATGTTATAAAACGCCACTGTGACTTCGCGCATTGTTATTAAAATAAACCCGACTTCAGGACATTTATTTAGCTTCTCCGCTATTGGCGGAGAGCGGGAGTGAAGTGACCAGCGTGGTCAAAGGATGGAATAAGACTCCGCGATCGTCATCTCAGGCAGAGATGATTTCGCTACGGAAAAAAATTAAGAGAGAGAGAAAAACTCTTCTCTTAAGGGTGTGAATATATCCTTGCCAAGGATATGTTTTATCTCCCACAAGTGTAACGTAGAGTCTCTCTTATGGGAACAAGAAAACCAGATCTCGTAATAAAGGTCATGGTGGTATGTGTGGGATCGTTCAGATAGATGCGATTCACACGTGCAGTGGATCGACGAAACAGGCAGGCGGCAAAGACAATAGGGAAAAATTACCAAATGCGCCGTTGGTAATGCGGGTCATTGTTTACACGATGCCTCGTCGCTATTTTCGACGTTAGGAGAAAAAGGTGCTAAAAGCAAATTGGATGTTTATGGCATCTCTGGCTGTGGTAGAAACCGGGTTCATATTCACATTAGGAAATGCTGGAGAATTTGGTTTCAGCGTCTATTGCGCTAATTATATGCAGCTGCTTGGGTTGTTTGTTGATAAGACAAACAAAAAAGGTTGCCAGGCAATGTGTATGAAAAGGTATATGACGCGGCTGGGAAAATAGACGGCGCGATATTTATGGTCCCTGTCATGACGGTTACATTGAATGCAATCCGAATTATTTTGTTTACAGGAATTTGTCTAAGGAAATTTGACTGGCGACGTAGATGCCGAAATTGATTGGAAATTCCTGGTAAGTTAATAAAGAAATCTTAAGGAGCAACGGTATGCGAAGAGAATGCATGAAGGTAAGTTTTCTTTACAGGGACTTGAAGATCATAGATTTGATCTCTTAAATGCGTGCAGCATTTATAGGTACTAATACTGTTGCATTAGCCAACTTAAGGGAGTTGGGTAGTAGTTATGGGGGTTTTTCAGGTAAGTAGACCGTAGGGTTTGGCGGAACCGCTACAAGTGTACCTGGTCGTACTGCTCAAGTAGATGGTACTCGTTTGGCACGTGTATTACGGCTCCAAGTCCGTAATGATCGCTATCGTACTCAATTGTGCGAAGACAATTTCGAGTAGTTACCTCGGTATCTGGTAACTGAATTCGATCATCTGTCATAAGTAAATCCAGGAAGGAGTTACCTCTTGGATAAGACGGTGTACTTGTAGCGTACAACTCTAGTTTATGCTCGATCGCATTTGTTTGCCACCAATCAAACAAGGCATTGCCTCTGGTGTTCGAGGTCAGATTGCCCCAGGCACTGTGCTTGGCGTTAAAATCACCTGCCATTAAAAAGTAATTGTTTTCCGAATTTAACTTGAGACTTCGGAAAAGCGTATCGATTTCACAGATAAATTGGGTACCTTGAACAGATTCAGGAGCGTAAGCAGCGACTATATATAGATGCCTTTGACTTTTTAGCGGAATGTCTATAATGCATGCCTCTAGCACCTGGAATTTGTGTACTTACGTGCTGTAAACGACCTTGTGGTGAAGACCTTTCTTAACTAAGATAGCGACCCCACCCCCTCGAGTAGAGTGTGGTCGATCTCGTCTAATTATGTTATAATTTTTGTAGCCCATTTTGTGCCTTGTTTTAGCTTAGTTTCGCTAGCCAAGAGCACATCTGGGCATTCGACTTGGAGCCGATTGCCTAAATTATCCCTTCTTTCGATGTGAATTAGTGAATTTACATTCACAGCTATAATTTTTAGGTTAAGTTCAGACGGAGGGTTGAAGATTTTGATGTGGAGAGTTATTTGAGAACAGGGTTGAATATAGAGTATCTATTCGTGCTCTTTGTTCAGTCAGTGTTTTTTGAAATTCGGAAAATTGTCCTTGCATGGTTAATAACATTGTTATTATTTCTGAATGTGCCTCTGGTGCAGGCATATTTCCATTACTATATGTGTGTTGCTTAGGAGCACCGGGCATTTGTGCATATGACACACAAGGAGCCACGAAATTGTTGTAAGAACGAGTTTTCATTTTTTTCTCTTCTTCAACTTGTTTCTTTTTGGATTCCAATTTTAATTTCATTTGTTGAAATTTAGGACATCCTCTAAAATTAGCAGTGTGACCTGTATTTTTACAGAGGACACAGGACAGTGTTTTCCTATCTGGAAGCTGTTCCTTGCCCAAGGGGTATTCACCAATGATATGGTCGGAGAGGCACTTTACGCACCTGAATTGCATGTGGCAGTTTGATGCCGCGTGCCCGAAGCGTTGACAACGCATGCACTGCAATACGCGATCGATTTTTCGTATTTTTTCCCAACTTATTGTTTGGTGGTTGAGGTGTTTGATGTATCGGAGAGCATCAATTTTACTGTTGGGACTCAGTGATACAATAAAGAAAGGCAATTTGCAATTGCGTTTTCTGGAGTTGGCGGTAGAGAAGGGTTTCACACCTGTACATTTTAATTCCTCTAATACCTCCTCAGGGGAAAAACATGGATCAACGCCTTTTAGGAGCATGGAGATTATTTTCTCCGATTTCGGGGTGTACGTGTAGTACTCGCTTTTTGTCCTACCCAAAGCATTCATTACTTTGCGATAACCTTCAATATCATCGCACATTAATTTTATTTTAGAATTTTTTTTTTTTTTTTGTTTTGAAATTTTTGCAAGTTAACTCACCTAATTTTATAACGTCGTTGTTCCTGATTTTTCCGTTGTGCTGTTGTATTTTCTTGGCTTTGTTGTTGCTGCATTGTTCATCAGCAGGTAATTTGATTTCACTTGAGTCAAGGTCAACCTAATCGTTGAATTGGTTGCCTGCGCCTGTGTATTCGTTTTTCTTTCCTTTTGCATTTTTTTCGCCGTCTGTATTTGGCTTGTGCCGCTTTGTTATAATACTCGGCTATCGCTCGAGTCGGTTCCGTGTCATCGTTTTCAGGTCTGCCTGGTCCCTTTTCATGAAAGTGACGAGCTCTTTAGCACTTTGTTTGTTTCCACAATTTTTTTTTTTAAACAACCGCTCTTAGTGGCGGCCACACTGTGTAATCCACCCTTGCGCAAATACTCGCGTGACGAATTTATTTATTTTTTCTTTTCTTTTCTTTTGCCTTCTCCTGTTGTCAGATATACGTCTTATCTCTTTGACGTGCTGGTAACGACTGTGAAATTTTTTTTAAATTTTTATTGTTCTGTTCACGTAAGGAGCCATCTTCCTTTTTTCTTTTGAATTCAGCACTCAGTATTAATTGGAGTTTTTGGTATAATAGAAAGCTATATTTTTCTATCATATAAAATAATTCTATCTGGGAGACACAGTTCTTTATATGTAGCATAGTTGTTTGACTAACATATGCTTGTTACAATCTAGTACGAGATAATTAAAATCGAGATTGTAGATTTTCTAGATTTAGCATAATTCTTTGACTGACATACTTCCGTCGAAATCTAGTAGGGGATAATTCGATATGGGATCATAAAATTTGTAGATTTAGGAGTTAGATGAAAATTTAATCATGTTTTTTAAAAGGGAAATAAATAAAAAAACATTGAGTCGTCAAGATAGAAAATTGAAATCTTTTCTTTACAAATTTCAACTTTGACGGCTCAATATCTTACAATTCATAAGGTTCTACAAAAAGTTCGATATCTACTCCATATAACGTCCCATAGCAAGTTTCCAACATTTTCCACAACATGTTCCACAATATGCCTCAGAACATGTTCCACGATACGTCCCACAACGTGCATCAGAAGATGCCTCACGCGATGTCCCACAATGTGTTCCACAACATGTTCCACGATACGGCCCACAACGTGCATCACAAGATGCCCCACAACATGTCCCACAATGTGTTCCACAACATATTCCACAACATGTACCACAATGTGTTCCACATCATATTCCACAAGATGTCTCACAAGATCTTCCACAGCATGCTTAACGTGTTACGAAACATGTTCGACAACATGTGCCACAACAACTATTAGCCTAGGGGTGTTTACTTTGTTAAATTAAATCGATGGTTTATCGCAAGAAAGGCCAATCTGCATCAGATTGGCCCTTTTTGCGCTACACCATCGAAAGAAAATTAGAACTAAGAGTTAATTTTTTTGAAATGTTACTTCAGTTACATTTAACTTAGAAGAGTGTCGTGCGACTAGTCAGTTAGTTAACCTTCTATAGTAGTTACTAAGTACGAGTGTAAGCATTTTGTGTGTTCGATACAAAAAAGTTCTAAAATCGTACTTTTAGAACTTGTTTTTAAACCACCGTTGTCACATTCCAGTCACAGGAAAAAAATTCGAGGAAACAAAAGCACAAGAACACACTCTGTGTACCAGTTTCGCAGAACAAAGTTTAAAAAAGAAAACCTATCTCCATCAGCCAAATTATATTTAAACTCTAATAAATTCTGAAAAGTTTTTATTACTCTTGATTTCATTTCGCCAGAATTCTAAAATTTGTTGCACGACTTTAATTGTGTTATCACTTAGCAACATTTGAACTACTTATCGCAAACAATTTTTAAAAGACGACCAAAAGTGCGAGAGAGAAGTCAAAGGCGGTCACAGATTAGCAATACAACCAAACTTTCATTGTTTTCCCAGAATGAAATATCATAATACATTTAACAAAACTAGTGTATCGTGTACGTAGTTGACGGTTCGATAGAATTAGAATAACGTAATCATTCGAATGATATACAAATTTATTTTGCGTTATTCTAATATCTCCTGAATATATAAATGTGGAAGATGATTGATAAGAACACTTTCATCTATTGAACCGTAATACAAACGGGCTCCCCACAGTGTACTATAGTACATTTTTAAAAAGATAAGGTTTCTTTCCCATCACTTTGTCTTCCTATCATGAGCCTAATTCATTGATGGGATGCATAGTGTAGGGTAGTCATTGCATGTGGAGCGATGCATAGATACAGTTCAAATTCTTGACAATAAAAATACTATTTTCTTATACTACTTGACATGGAACATCAAAAGTTACGAGCACTTAGTATTCCAATAACTCTTATAAAATCTCAAAGATGTTTTCCACAACAGATAACTACCATCATCATCTTTTAAACGGGTTTTTTAGTTATAAAAATCTCACAAAAATTATGTATTCCTGAACTGCATATATGAGTTCAAAACTTGGCCAAATAAATAGCTCGGTCTCATATTTTACGTAATCTATTTTTATTCTAGTTTCTATATAATGCCCGAACAATTTAATGTATGACACTTGAAATATTATTTTGATTTGAAACATTTTATACTCGCACACAATCGACAAGCAATCATCCTATTTGAGTAGTTGAAGTCAACGAAGTCATACCAAGAGACAAACAACAAAAACCGACGCCATCGAAATTTCTATAAAATTATCGACATGACGTTGTTGTGGTTTTCTCTCACTTTCTCAGTTTACTCGTGCATGTTCGTAAACTGGGGAGAAACCACCAGTGGCACTGTTCCAAGAATGAACTCGGTACTTTTACGGCAGCGTAAAGCTATTTCGTAATTTAGAAACACTAGAGTACTAGCAAGCATCGAGAAGGCACTGGCACGAAAGCAGACGCTGGTCGGTTGCCTTGTACCCCCTGTTGTGGTGCGATATTCAGGTGTACAGCTCGAAAAGTGTTACTAGTAGTAAACAGTTCGGTGAGAGTGGAAGTAGTTTAAAAAGTACTGAAATAAAATTGTCAGCACAATCGTCCATTTATAAACTGGATCTAGTCTGAAGCTTGTCGGAAGTTATGAAGTGAAAGTGGCGTGAAAAATTATGTAGCTCGAGCACATATGCGAAAATGAGTTCCGCGGTGGGTGACGGATTGACCTGCTAAGTGAATTAGAAACGGTTTCTGGGGTTGGGCCTCTATGGCGGTAAAGTAGAACGACATGACAAAAGAAACACTAGCAGTCCCTAGGGTTTGAGTTTTTTGTTTAAACACTAACGCACGTATGTAAGCAGATTTAGAAGTACCCTTAAATGTCAGAGCACAGTATGAGCGGAAGAAGAGGAAGTGAGTCAGAAAAGGTGGTATCAATGTATATTGGCCTTAAATGCCTGGACATTACAACGACGAGGAAACACATGCTCGGGTAAAGCATTCCGCATTCGTGTGGTTCGGCTAAAGAATAAACTCGAAGTTGATTTGTGCGCCAGAAATTGGCTTTTAAAGTGAGCTGATGCACATTCTCAGATTGATGGGTATCGCGGGAAAATGCGTGGGGAAGCAAAATCATTCATCAGGTTCAGTTGTGCAACGACCGCTATAATACCTATAAAAAACAGATAAACATGATACGTTGCGCCTATATTATAACAACGGAATTGGGCGTCTGTGGCTGGGTCCCCAATAGTGCACTGTTCGTCTTTGTATCCCAGTTATGCAGCGTAGTAATGACATGTTCACAAAAGACTGCATTCCGGCAAAGCTAGCTGGCACGCAGTCACTAAACTCCTGTAATCCAAACTGCTATCGCGTAATATAAAGCTCCGTGTTTATACGAGTAGAACCATAATCATGCCGATTGTTCTATACGGATGCAAAACATGGGCAATCACAAAACGGGAAGGAAACAAATTCCGCGTATTCGAGAATAAAGTTTTAAGGGGTATCTTTGGTGGTAAATACGACGAGGAGGCAGGACAATGGAGGAAACTCCACAACCACGAATTGGAAGAGCTCTACCGCAAACCTACAGTAGTAAGAGTAATCGGGTCGCGAGATTAAGATTGGCCGGACATGTGGCGCGAATGGACGATAGGACCTTGCGTAGAATTCTTGACGATAGACCAACGAGAAAGAGACCGCCAGGATGACCGCGACTGAGATGGGGGACAATGTTAGATTAGACCTTGAGGAGATCGGATCGGTTGGCCAATCGTGGAAGGAGAGAGCACACGACAAGGAACGATGGCGCAATCGATTCGGCGAGGTCATGAACATCCAGGTTCCTATAGGCGGTCCAGCGGTCAGAAATATAAACAATCAAATCCAATCGAAAAGACAAAGAAGAGCAGGAGTAGTGAGAATGGGCCGTAGCTGCTGTGGGTGTATACGCGAAAAAAAAGGATAATGTAATGGACCTGGAGTTCGAAACTGTGTTCCGGACTCGGAGTAAGCAGAAAGAGTGGATCACTCTGTGTAAAATATATAAGCATATAAAATGGAAATAAGACATGTTTCAAAAATGAAAAAACCATGTCAATGCCGTCCGTGTACGGTACTCAAAAGGACCTGTTTAATCAATTTTTTTATATGTAATAATTTAAATACGGTGGCGAACACGGATACAAATTACTGCTATGGAAACTTACGAAATTGTTAGAAAATTATAGCTCAAAGGTGCTCAAAGGGAAAGGAAAAAGAAGACAAAAGTAATACATCCGAATAAAAACTTACTGCGGTGCTGACTAAAAACGCTACTTATGACAGTGACGTGTGTCTGGGATGGCGATGCTATTGTTACCGTCGTCAATAGTATCCTTATGGCGCTGCTAACAGATACAGTCCCAACCAATGGTGAAGAACAACAACATTTTTGCTGACTGAAAACGCTGCTTATTAGAGTGACGTGTGTCGGGTATGGTGATGCTATTGTTCCTGCCGTTAATGGTATCCGTGTGGCGTTCCTAACAGATACAGTCACAACCAATGGTGAAGAACAACAAAATTTTGTGCTGACTGAAAGCGCTGCTTATTAGAGTGACGTGTGTCGGGGATGGTGATGCTATTTTTCGTGTCGTCAATAATATGCTTGTGGCATTTCTAACAGATACAGTCACAACCAATGGTGAAGACCAATAACATTTTTCCATTTTTCCATTTTATATACATTTTTTATGTTGTCCTTTCTCTTATATTTAACTTACGGGTACCTGCCAGACAAAAAATGCCTAAATTCTTGCTTATTTATATTATATGCTAACTTACTGGTTCCCTGCAGACGGACTAGGCTAAATTTGGGGTGCCTAGTGTTATAGGCTGTTGCCTTTCGGCTTTATTTCTTTTCGACTTGTTGGTATCTTTATTAATTATTTGTAAAAACAAAGAGAAGTTAGGATAACACGTGTACACTTAATTAAACTTAAGAACAACAACACCGAAGTAAAGAATCAAACAATCAAAGCGTCAGAGCAGTATTCCATAGCAATGAACATAGCAACTCCAGTACTTGAAAATAACGATCGAATTCTTACACGCAGCAGTGTTCTGATTGGTTGAAGATTTATTTAATAGGTGTGCGAGTAGAAGCTCGCCCTTTTTATCAAATTAAACTTTGTTGAAACAGGTACTTATACACAGATTGAATGATATTGCTTGGTGAGAAACTCCTAATTGTTCTGTACGCTCTTCTTGGGTTTGATATGGTTTTTCATCCTGTTTATGTTGAAGTTCTTCATCCATTTATTGGCCTATAGGAACCCAGAAGCTCATGACCAGACGGAATCCGCTGCGCCATCGTTCCTTGTACCGTGCACTCTCCTTCGACGCTTAACTGTCTGATTCGATCTCCTCAAGGTCAAACCTAACATTGTCCTCCCATCTACGTCGCTGCCGTCCTACCGGTCTCTTTCCCGTTGGTCCTCCGTCAAGAATTCTACGCACGGTCCTATCGTTGCCCATTCTCGCCACATGTCCGGCCCATCTTAATCTTCGCGAGCTGATTATTCTCACTTTTTTTTTTTTTTTTTTTTTTTATTAGACTTCTCTCGGGAGAGGCGAACCTATAGCGCCGAGTGGGCGCCCCGAGATGCCATCAAATAACTGTTGCAGTTCTTTTTGAACAGTTGCAGGTTGTAACGCTCCGGGAACACTCGCGTGGGAAGGGAGTTCCACAACTTCCCCGCTCTGTAACGGAACGAGTTCTGATGCAGGGATGTTCGCGCCGTCGGGAGATGAACCACAAACGGGTGCGATCCGCCGGATTGTCTTGTGGCGCGCATATAAACCCAATTGCGCGGAACAATACCAAGAATCTCAGAAGAATAGCGCCCGTGATAATATCTGTAAAACAGACAGAGGTCGGCTACGCGCTTTCGATGTGATAGCGTCTGTAGTCCCGACGTCAGCGCCGAGTCCCCGATTAGGCGGATCGCTCGTCTCTGTAAGCTCTCAAGTAGGTCGAGGGTATGTTTAGGAGCAGAGCTCCAAACATGAGAGCAATATTCGAGCGCGGGTCTAATTTGGGATTTATATAGGAGAAGAAGTTGGGCCGGAGTAAAATATTTCTCGGCTCTAAAAAGATAACTCAGTTTTCCTGAGGTTGACCCTGCGATACTGCACGTGTTTATGCCATGATACATTCCCACAGACCGTGACGCCGAGCAATTTCAAACTTTCCCCAGCCTCGAGGGCCCGGCCATTCATCAGCAGCCGTGGAACCGATGATCCAATTTTCTTTGTGAATGTTGTATATTGCGTCTTCGCTGCAGGACCCTATCTAGATCCTGATTCAAGCGTCAATCTGTCTACATCTCAGCTGATGCGACGCAGATGCACCAATCGGCCAAACACTCGAAAAGGAGGAAACAAGCGTACTATCATCCGCAAAACAGAACACCTTGTTATCCGTTATGTGAAGCAAGAACAAGGTTGGAGCCAAAATAGAACTCTGTGGCACCCCCGAATTAACAGGATACAGGATTATCGCCCAAAACGGCGAAGTCATCCGCATATGCGAGCATATGCCATGTTGTCGTTTTTTAACTTTCTAATGGCATACTCGAGCACTATGTTAAAAAGACATGATAAGAGGCCACCCCCTGTTTTAGTCCGTCCCGGATTTCAAATGGTTCTGAGAGGTGGTCTTCTGTTCTAACTCGCCCTTTATTTTCGTTTATGCAGATTTAAATGAAGGTGGGATATTTTTTTCGGGACTCCCAGCTCAACTACAATATGGTAAAGTCTTTGCCTTGCGACTGACTCCTAGGCTTTTTTGATGTCAACGAAAAGTGTGTGAACCGTCTCTCCGTATTCCCACTTCTTTTCCAGCAGTTGCCTTACCGTGGACATTTGGTAGCTCGTTGACTGGTTCTTACGTAATCCGCACTGGTACTCTCCCAATATTTCTTCTACGTACGGTGTGATTCCCCCCAGTATGACTTTTGTTCGTCATTTGTATGTGATTGGGAGCAATGATATTCCTATGTAGTTTCCGCAATCAGATCTGTCTCCTTTTTTGAAAATAGGGATGACTATTGAGGTTTTCCATTCTTCCGGAGTGACTTTCTTAAAAGCACTTCACCCTCTCGCTCAGCAGAGGGATGAAAGATGCCCACCATCGCTGGCATGAAGTTCATATAATCTATCTACGCAGAATAATTTGGTTCACTGTCCACCCCGATCCCACTCATTTGAAGCTCTTGCCCCACAAATAAACAATGATCAACATCATAATAGCAATAAGCAGCATCACATTTACAACCACATTATGTACCGATGATGGTGTTACTGCTATACCCCATGAGCAGGGCACATGAACGCATCGACGTGCTATGACGCACGATGCTGTCAAACAGCGGCGATACTCGTCAACCGGTCGCGTGATCTCGTCAATCTGAACCAGCTTCAGATGCTCTGATCGTTGTTCTGCACACTTAGTGTAAGCATGTTAGATCACAGCACGGTAGATCCCCGGTTGTGAACAAATTATTTAATTTTACGGTGGTTCTCTTCTAATGAATGGGTCGTACCCTTAAAAATACAGTTAAATCTTAGTTTTGAAGGAAGAGCATGTAAGCAGGCGATCGTCCGACGTTGGTG
This sequence comes from Microdon myrmicae, assembly GCA_963931805.1. Taxonomy (NCBI): domain Eukaryota; kingdom Metazoa; phylum Arthropoda; class Insecta; order Diptera; family Syrphidae; genus Microdon; species Microdon myrmicae. Next base: position 97,683,166 of record OZ007502.1, read on the forward strand.
AGAGATGTTCTTTAATTCGGCGGAGAACCGTTCAAAAGATTCGTTGTTCCTATTGTTAATTGACGCTTACTAGATCAACTTACCTCTGGCGCAAGACTAATGACCTTGCCCGGAAAAAACAAATCATTATGGAAAATTTAACAAGCTTCAGGACTTGCTAAATAAGGCCAAGACCGGTTCCCGGTTGTAGTGCCGATGATGATGATGATGATGAGATCAACATAAAACAGTTGTTGTATGTTATTACCTCGTGTTGTCTTGAGTATTGTGACATCAGGAATTACACGCGTTCTCGAGGTAAACAGTTCTAAGAAAATGAACTGCTTGGTTTGGCTCCTGATTTCATAGAGTGCCTTTGAAAACGTGAAATTGTGTACCGACAGGGTTTCTTATTATAATTTGTATCCTACTCGCAAAACACAGTTGCAAATTCCAGGTAAGCGAGGTATTTTATAACACGGTGAAGGCGAGGGCAGCAATAATGTCCAGGAGGAAGCAGTTGAATCCGCAACCTTTACTTTCCATTGAGCCGTATTGTATATAGACTGACGATGACGGAAGTGTTATTAACTTTCCAACTTCTCGGCACAACGTAGGACAGCCTTACCAACATCTTTCCAATCATGGCGAATTGAACGATGTCTCGTCGCTTTACTTTTTCAACTTCTAAAGAATAAATGGTGTATCAATGCTTCAAATTATTCAACTTTAGCGATTAAATCGCTGATGACTCCAATTATTTCTTCGAGCAAACGCTATTCGTGATATCAAGAGTATTTGAGGAGGCATCATACATGATTGGGAATTACTTCCTCGACTTGATCTCCCCTCGGCAGCTAACAAGAGGGTCGGTGTGACGTAATTATAATTGGGATAATGCGAAGTTCAACCGGATCATCTTTCGCCCTTCTCAGCACCGGACTCAACTGAATCCCACAGTCCAGGTAAGCGACGTACTTCTAAACAGACTTCCTTATCCCATATTATTTTGATCAGTTGGTGGTTCTTTCGAGCGGTTGGCTCTGTTGAAGTTCTTCGTCGTCAATTTTTTTTACTGCAACTGGACGTGGGACGTCCTCGAGAGTAAAATTTCCTTCACGAAATCTTGCAAATCATTTTTTTACTGTTGAATGACTCACAGTATGTTCACCGAAAGTTGAATTAATCGATTCTAAGCTTGAGCAGCATTTTATTTTTAATTTGACAACAGAATAGGATGCAATGGCGTAAATGCTGCTTATCAACGTCTATCTCTTATACAACTGATGTACACAAGAAACAACTTGCAAATGACTAAAACTCAGTCTTAAAAACAGCAATGACTAAGTTACCTATATCCAAAATGGCGACCGAATTGGAAGCGTTCAAATATGTTTTAATGCTAACAACTTCAGAACCGAGTTTCTACTTACAGACCTATTATATCTTTTTGTGGTTCTGACCGTCGTAGTGTCGGTGCGAATAACACGCTCTTCACTATCGTCCCAAATGCTACATCCTCACCTCTCTTTCACATTTTCCATGTGATCATCATCTTTCATCTCTCTAAATAATAATAATCGCAACTCTCTACAAAATGTTTATCTGTTACTCAGATTGTATCGATACTTTTTTTTATTACACTTTTCTCGGGAGAGGCGAATCTATTGTGCCGAGTCGCCGCCCCAAGATGCCACCAAATAACTGTTGCAGTTCATAACACCCATACGCCACCGATTCCGATGAAAGACTCATTGTTGATGGTGGACTAAGCGAAGCTGATCAGTGATTTGCAGCTTATTTGGTGCCCATCCTTTTAGTCAATTTGTGTATCAAATTGAGGTACTACAGGGAAGCCACCTTGGTCCATTCATCTTTATGGTATACTATCCTTTAAGGATTCGGTTCATATTCTAAAAAGCCGAACAACATTAAACTATTGGGTTGTACGGCATGAAATGTCCGATTTTATAGCAACAATTTAAAAGCCAATATTATTTTTCCGTAAATGTTTATTCAATCAAAATGGGATCCGTTGGCATCTAAGACATTCTTCCAACGTGATACAAGGTCAAATATTCCTTTTTCGTAGAAGTGCCGACTCTTTGAGGCAATGAAATCTTCAAAGGCTTTTATGACCTCTGCTCGGTTCCGGAAGACCCTCTGCCAGCAAAATGAATCCAGATTGCGGAAAAGATGGTAGTCAGTTGGGGAAATGTCAGGAGAGTACGGCGGATGTGGACGAAATCCCAACTGCAACAGGTTTTGCACTGTTACATATGAGATATGGGGTCTAGCATTGTGATCCAAATGGATCGGGCCATGCCTATTGAGCAACGCAAGTTGCTTTTCAGCCAATTTCGTATGCAATATGTCGACTTCCTCACAATATTTGATAGTGTTTATCGTTTCTCCTGGTTGAAGAAATGAAAAGTGGATTGGTCTGTGGCGGTTCCGCCAAACGCCACGTTTCACTTACCTAAAAAAAAACCCATGACTCCCATCCAATCACATAATTTCGCTAATGCTATCACCTTAAATGCTTTACGCATCTAGGAATATTTATGGTATAATCTAAAAAGCTTCAGTAAAAGAATTGTTACCTTTTCTTGCATTCCCTTCGCATACAAATTCCCGTAAGAGTTCTTTCTTACCTTATTATAAATTCCCTGTAATAAAATGCATCGGTTCGCATATCATACGACCGCATATCAGGGAACTTTATCCTTGAGTTGGCTAATCCCAGCCTCAATATGTGTACATAAAAACTATCTATGCACACATCGGCTGTCGACCCTTTTAGCCAGCGATAAATAGTCCAACACCAGCTGCGTGTAATTAGCACCATCCATGAGACTATTTCACTAACTCACACCATGAGTAAACAAAAGACCGCTGTCCTTCAGCAGGCATTCTGGCGATACGCAAACAATTCAATCATCCTAGTATCCCAAATGCACCTACCATCTAATGAGTTGCAACTTGTTTACTCAGTTGAACTCGCAAGTCATAAATTCCTTTTATCCTACATAGTTCTGGATTCGTTTCCCAGTAACCTCTCACATAAATAAAGACCTCCATGACCCCATTTTTCCTTTCTTTGTTTCAGGTTCATTCCCATGGCCTTGTATATGAAAAAAAAAACCAATGTGATCTTCGTTGCCAAGTCTTTCTTCCTTGTTTTTACCACGAGAGAAACACCTTCTCTCGGGTAAACTCACCTCAAAACGATTGCATATCGTTGAGTCGTTTTTCATCCGCTGACCATAATAGTCACCCCCCCCCCCCCCCCCCGCTCTTCGTCACTGCAGAGACGCGCAAATATATACCGGAGTCGTGTTCGCGTTGTACAAGTAACTTTAGTTAAAGTTGGTGAAAGTATTGATTAAAATCTGTCATTTTACGTGTTGTTCGATTTTGATATACATTCAAAACTAAAAGAATAATCCCCACAAATCCTAAGTGAAATATAAGATCCTTTTATCGTTAAATAAAGAAACGTCAACAGCCAACAATCGAGTGCTTTATTTTTACTTGTGTGATCGTGTTTGTGCTTTTCCTTCAGTGTTTTATGCGGCGAACAATTTATGATGGAGGAGGAAGTGAACGGAGTGTCCGTGTTAAGCACAATACTTCCTCCCCACAGGTCCTTTCGATGTACACCTTTTTTGGGTGAAGATCGACATTGGAGGTGTGTTCTGGTTTTTGATCTGCATCCAACCACTGCACATGTCTTTTACGGTTATCATACAGAATCCACTTTTCATCCCAGGTGACCATCTGGTACAAAAACGGTTCAGATTGATTTCTTAATCTAAGCGATACGCAGATTTCCAGGCGCCGTAGTTTTTTGGGCGCGTTCAGTTCAAGGGGTACCCACTTATCGAGTTTCTTTATTTTCCTAAGAGATAAAGGTGTCAACTTATTGTCATTGGGGATACTCCCATGCTTTGTGCAATCTCCAGCACCAATTTCGTTCGGTCCGCATCCAGCATTGCTCTTAAAACATTGTCGTCAACTAACGATTCCGGCTTCCCGTGTGGTTCATTTTCGAAGCTGAAATCTCCCGAACGGAACTTTCTAAACCAACGTCGTATAGTGCGTTCGTTTACCGCTACATCCCCAAATACGTTATTAATGTTTTTCATTGCCAATGACGCATCATGTCCCAATTTAAATTCATAAAGGAAAAGGGTTCGAATTTGAACTGCCGACAGCATGTAAACAATTCCTAGAAAAAAAACTGTATTTGTAATGAACCCTAAAATTTCCACACGTCAAGCACACGTGCCATTTTACTTTAAAAAAAAGGAAATTTAACATTCTGGCACAGATGTTCGCTCGAGAACTTCTTATTTCCAACTGAGCGAAAATCGGGCATTTCATGTGGTACATCCCAATATAATATCTTATAAAATAAGGTAGCAACGATTTCTGACGATAAGTTCCAAGAACGTTTGGAATCATATTACGTTCATGGCATGGAAATGTACTTTGATATTTATGGTTACGGTAGGAAGGTGGAAATCTTCAAAAGATAACTCTGGACCGATCCAGAGGCATGCCGAACTTTGACCGACTAAAACCACCTCCCGCCAGGCACATATTCCCGTTGATCCACACGGAACTTCCTTTTAGATATTTCATCGTGGGACGGGACGGAATTTACCTGTTACTCCGCTCGTCGCGTCGCAACTGCTACACCATGTCACATAGAATACCATTTGTTACAGACCATGCCTGTTTTGAACTCAATCAGTGATAGTGCATTAGTTGTCTTTAAAAAGTGGTTGCAGACCTGCCGATGGTCAAATTTACAGGAATCCGTTCTTTAGCCGAACTACATAAATGGTTAGTCCGTCTATGTGTTTTTTCGACTATATTATCTCCGCTTTTAAGTCTAGAGACCACCTTCCTAGTCCTCTTCCTTTTTGTGCGCCCATTTTATTTAAGAACAAAAAGAACTCACATCGATAAATATACAACCAAAAAGATGACCGTAGAGAAATCTACTGGAACAAATATAGATGTTATGGTTGTGCCAAAGGTTGTGTAAACTTCCAAAGATATCATGAACCCGAGCCTTTGGCATACAAATGTAGATATGACCTCGTTTCGTTGCTAAACGACTAGGACACCCTATATATTTAATTTAAATGGCAGGATCCTTTGCTAACAGGTGGAAGAAGGAGATAATAGAACCGATTCTCAAAATGTGATAATACGGGGGTGTACTGAAAAGTTTCCGACCTCAACGTGAAGATAGCAGCACTCGTCAATTAAAGCTAGTGAATGCAGTAGGACATCTTTTGACAGTTACCCACGAAAATTTCAGCCACTTAGTAACCGTAGTTTTTATTTGACAGTCGTTTGAATGAATCGTTGTGAGTGTTTTTGTGAAAATGGACAAAATTGAGTATCGAACTGTCATTAATTCTTTGTTTTTGAAGGCCAATACGCCTACGCAACTCAAAGATGAGTTGAGCTCTGTGTATGGGGACTCTACACCATCATTTACCACAGTGAAACTTTGGGCAGCTGAATTTAAACGTGGCCGTAAGAGCTTGGGAGACGATGAACGTTCGGGATGTCCATAAACTGCAACAACTGACGGTAACATCGCTAAAGTTCACCAAATGATGCTAGACGACGGCGGAATTAAAATGAGAGAGATAGCAGAGGCTATGGAAATGTCCAAAGAACATATTTGTCACATATTAAATCAAGAGTTAGGCATGAGAGAGCTGTCCGTGCGCTGGGTGCCGTGTTTGCTCACGTTAGATCAAAAACGTGTTCGAATGAACATTTTCAACGCTCTGTTGGCGCAGTTTAGGCGAAATCAATCCGAGTTTTGGAGCGGGAATCCGCTCCAGAAAAGCAAAAATGTTTTTTCGGCTGGGAAAGTGATGGCGACTATTTTTTGGGATAGTCATGGGGTTATCTTAATCAATTATCTTCAAAAAGGAAAAACCATTACGGGGGCATACTACGCATCATTACTTGACCAACTGAAGGCAGAAATTGCGGAAAAACGACCACATTTGCAGAAAAAGAAAATCCTGTTTCACCAAGACAACGCGTCTGCGCACACCTCAGCGGTTGCCATGGCGAAAATCTACGAATTACGGTTTGAACTGCTTGACCAAACACGTTCCTCGCCAGATATAGCCCCAAGCTACTTTTTTTTTGTTCCCTAATCTAAAAATTGCGCTCGGAGGACAGAGATTTTCATCAAATGAGGAGGCAATCACATTCGTGAGCAGTTATTTTGCAGAGAAAAACGCCGAGTACTATTTGGATGGGTAGGAGAGATGGGAGCATCGCTGGGAGAAGTGTGTAGAGTTACATGGAGACTATGTAGAAAAATAAAAATAAGTTTTAGGAAAAAATGTCTTGTATCTTTGTTAGGTCGGAAACTTTTCAGTCCACGCATGTAGGGTCGATTCCCACTGTTTCCCCCAGACGATTTACCCATGGTACTAACATCCATTCCAATGAATGACTGCAATTGAATCCCCAACATATTTTAAAAATTACAATTGTGACGATATGATTATATCGATATGATCATGAGATGATTCTACAACAAAAATTGAGCTTTTAAGTAATGGCGCTCCAATCCCACCGATGTTAACAGAACGAATTATGTTAGAATCAGAAACGCGTGCAACCAGCCCATTGATGCCGCAAAAAAAGCTCACAACGACAGAATGACCAATAAACTCCTTCAGTGCCCGACTGGTTCGCGCTCGTTCTGGTCAATGGCAAGAGATGGCAGCAGTAACTTCGCGTCCTCCTCTTTCCCTCCGTTGGTGACAGACAGCGGGACGTTAGTCACAAATTCAAAGGACAAAGCTAATGTGGTCGCGAATTTATTTTCCGCGAATTCAAACCTCGATCCCGGTTGTTTGGAATCACCTGTGATCGCACCGGTACGGTCTTGCATGTGGGATGTGGGATTTCGCCCGCTTACTATTCATCGCGTTCTACGTGAGCTGGACCGTAGGAAGGCAACCGGCCCGGACGGAATACCAGCAGTAGTCCTTAAGAACTATCGCCGGTGTTTGGCAGACTCTTTCGCTAATCTTATGCGCGGAGGACCTTTCCTACCTGCTGGAAAGTCACTCGAGTTCAGCCAATCCCAAAAATGGGAAAACAGTGTCTCCCATAAAATTGCCGACCAATAGCATTACTATCTACGTTATCTAAGGTGATGGAAAAAGTCATCAATACTTAGTTAATTAAGTATTTGGAGTGCAACGGACTTCTGAATGATCGTCAATACGGATTCCGTGCAGGCGGTCCACGGGAAACCTTTTGACGCTTATAACCGATATATGGACATGTGGCGTTTGTAACAGATACACACACAATACACAAACAAATTGTGAAGAACACCGAACGAAAATCGAATAAGAAAATGCATCAGAGCCGTATACAATAGCGATAACATAACAAATCCACATCAGTCGAATGTACTTGAGTTTAGAAATCGAATTCGTACACACGGCGGTGGCCCGATGGGTTGAGCTTTGGTTTAATTTTTGGTGATTCTAACTGTCATAACGTCAGTTCGAATCATACGTTCTTCACTATCATCCCAAACGGCGCATTGCTGAGCAAACTTCGTTCAATGGACATTCCCAGCAGCTTTGCGACTGGACGAAGAGTTTCCTCGAAAATCGACGATCCGGGTTGTTGTGGACGGCGAGCGTTCGGATCTGTATCCTATTAATTTGGAGGTGCCTCGAGGTTCTATACTGGCTCCAACCTTGTTTTTGCTTCACATAAATGATTTACTGGAGACAATGGATAACAAAGTGTTCAGTTTTGCGGATGATATTACGTTTGTTTCCTCATTTTCGAGTGATCGGCCGATTGGTGCATCAACGTCGCACCAGCTGAGATATAAACAGATTGACTCGCTGAATCGGGATCTGAATAAGGTCCTGCAGTGGGGAAGAGCCAATCTCGTCGACTTCAGTACACGGAAGACATAATATACAACTTTCACAAGGAAAAGTGGATCATCGGTTCCATAGCTGATGATAAATGGCCAGGCCCCCGAATCTGGGGAAAGCCTGAAGTTACTCGGCGTCACGGTCTGTGGGAATGTGTCGTGGCATAAACACGTATCGTGTCGAGCATCGCCAGGTCAGCCTCAGGAAAGTTGAGCTATCTTTTTAGAGCCAAGAAATATTTTACTCCGGCTCAAATTCTTCTCCTGTATAAATCCCAAATTAAGCCCGCGGTCGCATATTGCTCTCATGTTTGGAGCTCGGCTGCTAAACATGCCTTCGACCTACTTGAAAGTTACAGAGACGAACGATCCGCCTGATCGGGGACTCGGCGCTGATGTCGGGACTACAGTCGCTATCACATCGAAGGCGCGTAGCGGACCTCTGTCTGTTTTATAGATATTATCACGGGTGCTGTTCTTCGGAGATTCTTGGTATTGTTCCACGCAATTCGGTTTATATGCGCTCTACAAGACAATCCGACGGATCACACCAGTTTGCGGTTCATCTCACGGCGCTAGCATCGGAGCGTTATAACCCGCAAGTGTTCAAAAAGAACAGCAACAGTTATTTGGTGGCATCTCGGGGCGCCAACTTGACGCTATGGGTTCGCTTCTCCCGAGAGAAGTGTAATAATTAAAAAAAAAAAAAAAAGAACACATCCTCAGAAGATGTAAGTCCTCCAAAAGTTACTCTGAATAATTATTCGACAGAGTTTGACACCTTGACGTTTTGTTGAAATCTTATTCTTATGAAATCTCAAATCCGATAGTAGATAGATAGCATCTGTGAAATTATAAAATTCGTGTGTTTTCATTTCAGCAACACTAGTTGAGGGCGATGAATGCAACCTGGCCTCCGGAAAAGGTGTTTGTACAATTATTGAGAAGTGCACATCGTACGCTGCCGGATTACGACAAAAATCAATAAAATACGAATCCCTCATTCGGTGTTCGTTTTCTGGACTCTCCGAAGTAATATGCTGTCCTAAATCAGATGATGGGTAAGTACCATAGCAACTGAGAGGTAAACTTTGTATTTCGCTCGCTTTGTACATATACATTATTTTGCCCTCTTTCTCTATCTTACCATCTCTCTTTCTCTTTCTCTCTCTCTCTTTCTTCCCATTTTCTTCCTATTTTCTTCATACGCTTCATTTTCTTCACTGTTTTTTAAACGTTTCATTATAACCCTTCGCTTTATAGCCGTGATTGGGTAGTAGATATTCCATCAAGCACGTCAACTGCAATACCAATAACATCCACAACGACCATCAAAAACACGACTGCTACCACAACAACAACAATCTCAACACCTTCCGCACCTTCCACACCGTCAATGAACTCTCTTATCATGGGAAGTAAAGATTTTATTGATCTGTCCAAACTCTTAAACCGTTTGTCGACAACTACTTTGAGAACACCCCGCCGAAATCGCTTGCAGCCACTACAAAATCCGACGGAGGATATTTCAGCATTTGATGAGGTCGGAAACACCATTGAAAAACCGGTTGATAGAGTAAATGGTATCAAATTCCCAGAACCAACAGTAAATCGACAACCACCAGGCGGATCATTCATTTCAGAAGTCGAATGGATAAAACCAGGAAATAACGAAGTAAAACCGACATCGTCGAAATGGATTTGGTTGTCCCCTAAACCATCTCCTGTAATGGCCACCACAGAGAATCCAAGACCTCTTGCTCAATTTACTGATCCCTTCGATCCTTATAAGTTTCGGCCAAGTGTTGATAGTCCGCTTGCCGTGGTAGTGCAGCAAAATGAAATTGTCAATAACCAAGTCGACTCCCAGTGGGAATGGACTTCAAACAAAGCAGAAGGAACTACTGTCGCGTCAACTTCTACCACAGAAACTTCAAAAAAGACATTGAAACCTGAACAAGTCCTCGATGACTGGATGCTAGCCGTGCTATATAATGAAACGACTTTACCGGAAAACACAGATACGTTGACATCAACATCAACTTCTACGGTTGTCAGTGAATCTATTACTGTGTAAGGTGGTGATGGGTGGGCCATTGTAGAAGTGTTAAGACGGACTTTGATGGAGTTTTCGAGAACTTTTTCTTATATTTTCGAGTATGTAAACGAAAGGTTTTAGTATTACAGAACATAGTTCTTTCTAATATTCACTTAGGCTTTTTAATCAGTTTACCTAAGCAGCATTAATTGTATTTTATTTATAATGTATAAAGACAAAATAAATTTAAGACTATAACAATTTATCGACATCAAGCTATGACAATACCGGCAATATAAAAACGTGCGTACATGGACCGTAATCTCTCTTTTTCGTATTTATTCTACGTTTGTTTATTTTTATTGTTTAATTCAACTCAGTTTGAGTACTGTTAGCACAACTGTTTAAATAATATTACCCAGTATCGAGTTTTGTAGGGTTTTCGAATTGACGGTGTAAATTCTTTAAGGTCGTAGATATGTGCTTTAAGAGATAGACAATTTTACAACTCTGTTCAGTTGATGTTTACTCAGTTATGAATTTACTATGTATTCCTGACAGACTGTGGCAAGATGGTACCAAATTCAAACTTTTGTGGGCCTCAAACAACACTCGATCAAGCTGAAAATCCGATAGAGCTCTCTAAACTCAAATGGCGCAAATGTGTTGATTGCAGTATAAATTAAGTTAGTCGAATGACACTCGTTTGCTGCAATATTCATATAGTAGCTAGGCTAGGGTTCGCTGGATTCATTATTTACACAAAATAAGCCGTGAAATCAATTTTCTATTAAATCTTTATTTTTCTGCTCTTGACAACCGCTCTTTCACTTTTCGCTCCTCCGTCAAAAGTGACACTTCTGGCACTGGAGACATCGTTTTTCCTCTCGCTTCTTTTTACTCATAGTCTCCAATTTTCCACTACTGTCCAGAATATTCCAGTACTTTGTTTGGAGTCTTGCCAGCTCGTCACAATATTAGCCCATGATCACCAACACAATCCTTTTGGTTGCATTCATTACAGACAGATTGTGGATTTTAGTTCCGCGGGGATTTAATAGCATTTGTGTTATATTAATGTAACCTCAATTGATTAATTTATTTTGGACTAGAAAATCGATTTTTGTTTTGTTTCGAAAGGGCCCAATTATCAAACATGATTAATCTCAATTAAGAGACGGAATGAAACCGACAGTTACCACTCTTTTGTATTAAACCGCCGACTTGAAAATCGATCACTCAATTTTTTCATATCATTTTTGCAACATTTTTTTATTTTCTTTTTATATTGTTAGTTTCTTAATTATATGTTAGACAAAAAAAACTTAAAATCTAGCTTAATTATCTTATATTATAACTTACTGGTCCTGATCTATCACTCAACTTACATAACTCGTATGTGTTCATTTATTACTGACTTCAGTATACTCCAGCACCGAATTGTTGCAACGGTGCGAGAGTTTGGCCTCTACCAATGCAACATGTAACTATACCGCTCAAATATAGAACTGCAATTCTTAAACTAAGCAAATTCAAAATAGTTTCTCATAGTGGTATACGGGATTTCGATTAATCTAGTCTTAGTAGTCTCCTGTTTTCTCCAGGCATTATATAAGAAGTGTTAAAGTAGAAATTCGACTTTTTTTTTGTCAAATACAAATTTATTGAAAAGGATAATGTGTTGGCAATTGAGCGGCAAACACTTAGTTGGATTGCTGCCGACCAAGGAATGGCGTCGGAGAAGATCTCGATAATTTTTGTCGACCGAGGAATGTCGTCGGGGAAGATTTCTTACACCGTTCAAGGTGGTGTGTCCTGTCGTGCAGCGATATATCCGTACCTATAATCAATGGATTGAAATACCTTTTATGTGAAAGGATTACGTCTTTGCCCAAAAATAACTCTGCAGCTTCCAATAACAACTCGAGATATATTTAATTGTCGTTACCAATTTGCTTAATTCACTCTGATTACTTTTATTTTTATTGATTATAAGGATTGGATCAGAAATTGCGAACTGTGTCGCCTGACTTACAAAAGAATAGAGTTTGTTTATCGGAACTGGCAATGTGATCTCGGTTGAATTTGTAAGGTCGCAACCCACGATCAGTGACCACGTGCTGACTGGTGATTGGTCTCACTACATAAAGACAAGTAGCGGTGACAAGTGCTGCGTCTATTGGCATCCGTTCGAAGTTAGAGGCCGGAACGATGCGGTCGTCTGCGGTTGAGGCCGCAGCGTTCAGTTGGATGCGGCGGTTGGGACTCAGTCGGTCCCTGGATCCTGGGGAGCGCCGCCCGCCAAGCGGAGTATTGTGCGTTCCGTGGTCTATGGGGGGAACTGGGTGTTGTCTTGAAGCCTGTGAGTGCTCAGGCTCATGGCTCTTCAATTGCTCGTTGTCCATGCGTCGGTTGAGCGGGCGAGGGACATGTCTGATAAATGGTCCAGGGGGGTTCGGTGGTAGCTGACTGCATGTACCGCGTGTGTCTCCGGTGTCGACTTCGACGATGTCTTTTTTTGTCCTCTGATGGGATCGGTACGCAGTCGTATGGTCGACCAGTTCCTCTGGGTCGTAGTCGTAAAGTCGCAACCCACGGGGACCGGCCATGTGACTGGTTAAGCGTTGTTTGCTGTTGGAAGTGCCTGGGCCTAGCAAAGCCGCACCCGTCAGTATCCACCCCAAATGAGTGTCCTGGGCGATGATGTCCGACTGGTCAGACTTCCTCAGTCCTGTCTTAATGATGCCCGGGTACACATCGGCGCCGATGATCACATCCACCTTTTCTCTGGAGGGGATGTCCGGGTCCGCAAGGTCCAGGCCTGCTGCGACGGAGAGTTCGCCAGGCAGGTATCACGTAATGCGACAGATGAGGCAGGATAAGTGTGTTGGTTGTCCAGCCCCGAGCGGCATCGTGAGGAGGCAGTATCGCTATTGACGACTGGGCCTTCGTTCGGAGATAAATGTTACCTCGGAACAGATACTTATACACATTCGGCGCAAGACTAATAACCTTGCCCGTAAAAATAAGTTATTATGGAAAATTTAACAAGCCTCGAGACCTGCTAAATAAGACCAAGAACGGGTCCCGGTTGTAGTGCCGATGATGATGATGACACTTATACACAAATTGATTGATATTGCTTGGTGAGAAACTCCTAACTGTTCTGCAAGCTCTTCTTGAGTTTGACATGGATTTTCATCCAGTAAAACTTGAAGTTCTTCGTTGTCAATTTTTGCACTGCGCCTGGAAGTGGAGCGTCCCCAAGACTAAAATTTCCTTCACGAAATCTGGTCGACCGAGCTTTTACTGTTAAATGACTCACAGAATGTTCACCCAAAGTCGAATTAATCAATTTCAAGCTCGAGCAGCATTTTTTTTTTCATTTGAAAACAGAATAGAATGGAATGGCGTAAATGTTGCTTGTCGATATCAATCTCTTATATAACTGATGCACGTGGAATGACAGCTTGTAAATGACTAAAACTTAGTCATAAAAACAGCAATGTCTAACCTAAATATACCCAAAATGGCGACCGAATTCGATGCGTTCAAGTATGTTTTTAATGCAGCCCACGTCAGGGCTCAGTTTCTACTTGCATACCTATTATGAGAAAATAATAAGTTTCTCATCGTATCTAACTCAACATTGACTAAACTAAATGGTCTTTATAATTCCGTTCTTCCTCTAAGGTATTATAGTTCATTGGAACTATAGTTTTGTACGAAGTTGTGTAATCAACCCCATATAAAATCGTTCAGCCTAGAGGACCAGGAATCCAGAACCGCTGATATTTTCGTAGGTCAGATATCAAATGTCTTTAACAGTTGATGTTATATTTATAGGATACCTCCAGAAAATGAAAGGTACACGATCAGAAGTGGTACCCGCGATACGATGCGACTGTAGGTATTAAATCTCCTCATAATATTTTTGAGGTATCTAGAGATTGAATATCTGCCTTGGATGCTAACTAGGTAATCAGACAAATTTACATTCGACGTTTTAAGCTTCTAAAATATTCTAGGAGTGACTGTTGTATATCTTAGTGTAGTCAATGTTCTTAAAAGTATTTTGATGTCACCGCTAACATGTTCTCTTTGAATTCCCAAATGACAGATCCGTCTTTAGTACAGGCTATATTCACTAAAAAAGATTTATTGATTTATTGTGAGGTGTATTACAGGCTGGGTCAGAGGAATTTGCTGATTTAGAAATTCAATGTAAAACATGTGAGATGCCAATATCGATTTAGTTGTTTATCATCATTATCATCGGCACTACAGCCGGGAACCGGTCTTGACCTTATTTAGCAAGTCCTGAGGCTTGTTAAATTTTCCATAATGATTAATTTTTTCCGTGCAAGGTCATTAGTCTTGCGCCAGAGTTACAACCATAATTTACCATATTTAAAGCTTGTTTATATATTAATTAATTAAGAGAGTATAATCAGGAACAGAACTCCGAACATGTGCACAGTATTCGAGCATGGACCTAATTAAGAATTGGGTGAGGAGAAGAAGTTGGGCCAAAGTAAGCCCTCGGTTTTGTTTGCACAATTTGAAATATGAAATCAGTGAGATGGCAGCCATTACTGTCAAAAGAAACTGCAATAGTTCGTGGAACCCTTTCCAATATATCGATGAATATATTGGTGACAGCCTGGCGTATGTTGTTCTTTCGATGAGTGGGGGCCTGAGACGATCACTTTAAACAAGTAATATAAAAATGTCCTATAAAACGAAGTTACAGGGGACTAAATTAGATGACCATGCCCGTACTTTTGAGTCAGCTCATTCTAGCCGCCATCGGAGCAACTTTCGCTTCAGAGTTCTCAACTCAAATCAGCAAATTCCCCTGCCCCACCCTGTAGTACACCTCACAATAAATCAATCAATCTTTTGTAGTGAATATCGCTCCTTTTCAATTGTGTTGAGAAAAAAAAAATGTCTTTTTCTATTTGTTATGTAGAAAGACTTAATCTTAATCGCATGTCCTCTCGAGGAGTTCGTAGAAATATTCGTTGCTTGGTGAACTTGCATTTGATGGAGACTTCTGAAACATTCATATAATTTTGGATGTCATGCCAATTTTTATTTTTGTGGGCGAAAATTTCTCAAATCCATGCGGCCCCGTACAAAGTACAGAGATATTGCATAAAGTCAATTAAATTAGCTCGATTATTGATGGTGATTGATATGTTCTTTCATAGTGCATTTGACAAGGTTGTACTCTAACATCGTTATGTCAAAGTTACGTGGGATGATTTTTGGTCTTATTTAGGACACTGATCGAAAATTCTTTCAAGTAGTTCATAGAAACGTTCTTTGATTTGATCTTTTATTTGTGGGAACGTGCGCTCATATCAAACTACTGTTAATTAGATCTGATGATCGCGATTCTTTGTGGTCATCAATGTGACAGAATTATCTTCAAGCTATGGTAACCACTTGCCACAGTAACATTTTATGTGTCTGAATAAAATTTTGTTTCACATTCAACATTTCAGGCAAAATCCTCCTTGCAAAAATCGCATCAATCAAAAGATTGATCAATTTAGGCAGCTAACGTTAGGCACCCTAAGCCATTGATTAGTTGCTCAAATGTTGGCCAGTAAATCTCAGGCCTGGTACAAACTACGACAAATATTGTAGAATTTTCTGTATGTGGACCTTTCAAATTCGTTTACTTAAATACTGATTTTAAACGTGCTTATATATTTTGGAAGGACAATGGCAGGCATGAACCCTCTGCTTCGTACAGACCAATAAATAAAATAGAATAGGCTTAGTTATCAAAAGAATATGCTGTGAAATAGATTTGTGGTGGTTCCAACAGACGAACACAGCAGCCAAAAAAACCGCAAAAAAATTAGTTCCATAAACCAAAGCGATTAAAGTAGGAATCACTCACCTTAACAAACCTTCGTGCAGACCCGGGTATGGTGTAATGTGTTAATGCCTTTTCGTAATGTTCGAATCACGTTCTTCACTCTATCTCGAAACGACCGAAGCTACGGCCAACATCAGTGAGTTTATCTTAGGCTTTGAAACTACGGCCAACAATCTTCTTGCAAACCAATATCCAATAAAAAACAAAAGTACAAATAAAATAAATAAATAAACAATAAAAGGACACGGTATTGTTTTTTAATTCACTTACTGAGAAAGTAAGAAAATCATCATCATCATCATCGGCACTACAACCGGGAACCGGTCTTGGCCTTATTTAGCAAGTCCTGACGCTTGTTAAATTTTCCATAATGATTTGTTTTTTTCCGGGCAAGGTCATTAGTCTTGCGCCAGCGGCTCCCCGACGTGGAATCGAACCCCGGTCTCCCACGTGACAGGGGGGTATACTAACCACTATACTATCGGGATCCGGTTTTGGCCTTATTTAACAAGTCTGAGGCTTGTTCAATTTTCCACAATAATTTGTTTTTCCGGGCAAGGTTATTACCCTCGCACCAAGCTTTCTCGGGATGTCGCTGCATGCATTGGTTCACTACTTGGCTGATTCCAAAGTAGCTATCCAGGGGTGTCACGTGGAACTCCATGTCAATTTGGATTGAACAGGGACAACGATCGTCCTGGCCTTCGCCGGGTTGAAAGCAGTCATAGACTTTGCCCTGTATGTTCGCTCCCATCCCCCTGAGCATAAGAATGACAGATGTCTAAATGATGAGGTACGGCACAACTTTGTAGTAAACTCACTCCATTTGTCTTCGTCTATCCTCTTCTCTTTATCCAAGACTGTCTATATTTTGCAAATCATTTTAAGGAACAGATTCACATGCACTTCAGCCATTTTATCAACTGCATCATTGAGACAAGATGCTCATACTTACAAGGGGCTCCAGAGGTGCCCACACAATGTATGATTGACCTTGACCTACTTTGGGTTTACCACGTCATGCTTTATCTGTCTTCTGTTTGGAGTGAGCAATGGAATCAGAATGCCTTACATCTTTGTTTATGTTTTTATTTGACCTTTTTGCTCAATCATTCGCGTAACTTACTTACTTATGTGAAATTGTGGCCAACAGACACACACGCACACGCAACCGTCATGAAGAAGATAGCAACAATCAGCTAAATAACTGTACTCAGATTCTGTTTGTTTGATCCCTTCCTTTTTTTGCTATAGCATACCCTCGTAAGTACATACTGCGGAAGAAGAGTGACAGAATTGGGAAAGAAGGCGTCGACGACCCTCAGTCTTAAGTACGGGAGGGATGACATAACTTGGCATAACGCCAGGCGTTTGTGTACTTCGACTGAAGAATAGTTTTCTATATTTATCTATTTAATTAACCATTAGTGTGAATCAATATACACTCTTAGACTGGAAAATATTTCCCTGTGTTGTTCTGCCCGTCTAAAATTGACCTTTACTGTGAACCAATATTTATTTTAATTATTATTATTAGTTTTTTTCAGGTCTTCTCTCAGGAAAGGGGAATGTATAGCGCTACTTGACTGTTCTGAGGTACCATCTAAATTGGAGTTGTTTTGAACACAGTTCTTCGAGAAATGAATCGTTAGAGGATGGCATTCGTCAAATTGTCTTGTAGGACGTAAATAAACCTCATTGCTTGGAATAATGTCACTGATCTTCAAGGAACAGTCTCTGCGATAGGATCTATAACATAATCAAAGCTCCGCCATGCACTGTCGATGTGACAGTGACTTTAGCCCGAATATTCGTATAATGTGGGGCGCAAATAAACCGAATTACTTATAATGAATACCACCGTTTTCTAAAAAAAAAATAATTACCGTGGCCCCTCGTCTTCGATATTATAATGATTGTTGCGTTGTTCCGTGTTCTCAATTAGTGGAATTCCTCAAGTATATACAGGGTGTGCTTATTAACAGTGTTCCAAACTTCTAAACAGTGTTCAAACGCGAATCTAATTTGGGAAATTTGTAGGAGAGAAGGAGTCGTGATAAAGCTCTGAAGAAGTTTCTTTGAAGCGGATTTAGCATTATTTGACATGGTATACCCGCCTGTCACGCGGGAGACCGGGGTTCGATTCCCCGTTGGGGAGCCTCTGGCGCAAGACTAATGACCTTGCCCGGAAAAAACAAATCATTATGGAAAATTTAACAAGCCTCAGGACTTGCTAAATAAGGCCAAGACCGGTTCCAGGTTGTAGTGCGGATGATGATGATGATGATGACATGGTTTTCACGGTGAAATACTTAAACACGAAGAAAGTATCTCCGATTCCATTTGCACTATGTTTGTTGCCATATCTGTAAATCAGAAACAGACCAGGTGTTGTATGGTTCGCTTCTGTGCTTCTCGATTAAACGAGGACGAGAAGCGAACGATGGATCCTGAATAGATGCATCTTGTGTGGTGAATCCTCGTCCCACTATGGATACGTGGATACACGGCCGCGTTTTTAATTTTTCCGGATAGCCACTATGGGATGCGCCGTCCATGTACAAGTGCAGCGCAGGATAATACCACTCAGTTTAGAATACTTTAGCTAAAATTAACGATGCACACACACCGAAAGAGTTAATCGAACCCAGACCACTATTTTCGATTCTATAATGTCTTTTACACAGCGTACTTTTCTTGAGAAATAATAGGAACCGAACTTTTAAAAAGTTTAACTATCCACTCGAAGATCACGTAACCAATGCAACCAAGGAACTCCGTCCACAACCGCAGCCGTAGTAAAACACAAACTGGTTCTTTTGCTATAATCTCTATTGTTAGGTTTTACATCACGCGCTACACACTGACTGCCTTCTCATCTACTTTTTCTTTTTCCTTGAAGTCTGGACACATCGCCCCTTATTGCAGATCCCTCTTGAGGTTTTTTGTTATCCATTAGCGTGTCTGGCAAATGCAAACAAGAGTTTATATTGCACTTCAAATGGGGTCAGACTCCATGGGAAATGGGTGAGAATATGGATGCGAATTTGGGTTTATTTGTGCATGTCATAAAACATCTGGTTACAATGCTTTTGCATTGTGCTGTTTAGGTTGTCGGAATTGTGTGACGGTGGATCAAATGGACATGGGTTTGTTTGAACACGTATTTGATTGTACCTACAATGCATGTGAAAATATGCATTGTGATGTTTGGAATTTTGGAATTGAATTCAATGTTTGACAATTGAACGTTTGGTTCAATTTGCTTGGCATCAAATTCAACGTAGATTTGGGGATATGAATATATGATATTGGATGGGAATTTGGTTAGTATCCATTATCGATATGGGGGACAAGGAAATGTGGAAGGAAAATTGTAGGGCTTCTTGGAGCACTGCACAGGTATGGTGCTCCTGTATTCTACAAACAGATTTGCTCATATAGCACCTGGATCTCTCATAAATTTCATTCCCTACATTTTCAATCATACTACATAGGCTGAAAAGTACCGGGATTCTTAATGAAAACAAGCGTATTGTCGGCAACGTTATATATTACATTATAAACTAACTTTATTGCTTATCAACAAGTTCCTGTATATGATAATCTTGCGCGTGGCTGTTGTTTGGTTTATGAAGAGTAGGGGAACCGGCTTGGCTAGCGGTCGCGCTAGACTTTGTAGTCAGTATAGCCATGAGCGAGCAAGAGGTACATACGTCTGTTGCGCTGAATTATTATAAACTTTTTAACAAATAAAGGCGTTAAACCCGCGGAAATTTGTTCTCGATTGAAAGCACAGTTTAGTGAGGATACACTACCTCAGAATCATGTGTACGTAGGCCAGAGAATTTAAAAGTGGGCGAAAACATATCGAAAACAAAATCATGACCGACGCCCAAGACAAGTCGTACAGACGACAACATCCGTGCCGCTCAAGAGCTTATTGCAAGTGATTGCTGCTTAACTGTTGGAGAAATCTCATCAGAAGTGTGTATCAGCTATGGAAGTGTCAATCCATTATCACTGATGATCTTAACTTCAAAAAAATTACTGCTCGATGAGTTCCGATATTATTGGGCGTAAATCGAAAACAGGTCAGGTCGGAGATCAGTGAAAACCTTATGGATCAATTTCCACAAGAAGGGGAGGATTTTTTTAAGCATATCGTCACATGTTATCGGACGTGGTTACATAATTATACTCTCGAAACAAAAATGGCAAGTAAGGAGTAGCGAAGTAAGGACGAAGCCGGCCCAGTGAAGACCAAAACTCGTCTCTCAGCCGGAAAAGTTCTTGCAACGATTTTTTTTTCGACTCAAAAGGAGTTTTATTGATTGACTTCCTTCACGAACAACGAACACTGAATCCATCTTACTGCAGTCAGTTGTTACAGTCGGCAAAAGCCGCATATCGAAACATAAGACGTGGTATACCCATTCGAAACGTCATCTTCCTTCACGACAACGCTGAGAGCTTATTGAAAGTGATCGCCGCTGAACTGCTGGAAAAATCTCATAAGAAGTGGGTAGTAGAGATATATCGAAACAAAAGACGAGGTATGCCCATTCGAGATGTCATCCTTCTTCACGACGACGGCAGGCCTCACACCGCGTCCTTGACAAGGGATATATGGGTAGAAATGTATATGTGCCCTCGTTGGCACCGGTTCTACTCCTATCCCAAGAAGTTACCCCATGCGTTGTCGTCAATATGGGGTAAAAGTTCCGCTTTCGGCTTTGTTGTCACTGGAACTGACGATCACCTTGTGGAATTCACTTGCTGTGGATGTCATTCTAAAGTTCGAATTATTTTACTTCTGTAAACGATCGCTGCCTCGAGACACACTGGTTTTATTGGGAATCTTGTCGATGGTCCTACTTATATCACAATAATCGCGACTATCGTAATGCAATGAAACGACACATCATTACTAAAGGCGGATCAATTAGCGAAGAAGCAGCAAAAGGCTGAACGTCAAGGAATTTCAACAGAGAGTAATGCTCTTCCCGATTGGATCAATTCTAAAGCCAGTCGAATGAGTTTTAAACTAATTTATTTATTTCATTCGGTACTATTATTAAAAGACAAATGGGATAACTCAAGTCTGGGGTCAGGTTCGGTTGATTTAAACTGTTGATGATGCACATTATCTATCGTCTTAAAATTTCCATTCTCGCGCACAATCGCCTTCAATAGTACTTTGTTCGGATCGTCTTTTCGTTTATTGTATACAAAATTTTGGAACTGTCTTGGGAAGTTCTTAAAAACAACCCTTTCGTTTGCGCGAGACAAATGAACAAAAGAAAATAATACATGGGGGTCCGACTTGCCTCCACGGAATCTGTTGGACGATTAAAGATATCGAAAGACAATTTCATCATTCGTTTGTCGACACAAAGGGATGATTCTCCTTGTATCGGTCCCAGCACAAGGGCGCGAGACACACACACGATGATCGCTTCTGCTGCTCACCGTGTGTGTCCACAAGTGTGCGGACCGTGGATCGATCAAATCTACAAGGTTGCAGCCGGTGCAAATATTTCGATATAGGGGTTGAAGTGTTTGCACGATCAGCGCCTGCGTAAAGTATTTATGCTGATCGTGCACATGTTGGTGGCATCTCCACGTAGTCGAATTCTTAATGGTAATTTTCCGTTTGGGCGATCAGCCATATACCTTTATTATATATTGATGCACTTAAACCTTTATACGGATTAAGTGCATTAATGGCATTATGATCGACATCTTTATTTAGGTCGTCATTGATGTACTTAACAAACGTCCGCAATTGGCTAACAACTCGCCCTAAATCTTTCAAAGGATACTAAAGCTTCCAAATCGCTGCTAGAAGTGTGTCGATCACGCAGAAGACTATATCGAAAAATGTTGATAGTATAGTTACTGTATAACATTATTCAGCAAATGTATAAAAATAAATTACCGTTTATATTTGTTTCACCCCCTAATATTCCTCAACATAGTTGCTTTCGAGGGCGATATACTTGATGTAGCGATTTTCCAACATTTCGAGGCTCTTTCTGTAGTACTTCGAAATAAGCCTTGGTTCCGGCGATGACTTCCTCATTCTGAATCTCTTCCCCTGGAGTCACCGCTTGAGGTTTGGGAACAGCTAATAGTCGATACGGGCCAAGTCTAGAGAACATGGTGGATGAGCAACCAACTCAAATTGCAATAGGTCCAATTTGGCCATCGCTTTCAAGGACACCTGTGATGGTGCGTTATCGTGATAGTACACACATTTTCTTTTGTCATATGGAGCCGTTTTTCTCATTCCGCCATTCAGTTTGTCCAATAACGCTGCATAATACTCTTTTGTGATTGTCCTTCCCTTCTACAGGTAATCGATGAAGATTATACCATGCGTATCTCAAAAAACGAAGGCCATAACGTTCACGGCCGAGTGTTGGTATTTTGGCTGCTTTGGTTGGCTTTCGTGACTCCCCGACCACTTGGCAGACTGTCTATTGGACTCAGGCGTATGGTAATGGACCCACGTTTCATCCGTCGTCACAAAACGTAAAAAAAAAGTCGGCTCGGTTACGTTGCAACAACGCCAAAGTAGCCATTGAATCATCAACGCGCTGCTATTTTTGGTCAATGGAAAACAAACGCGGCACCCAGTTTCATGTCCAAAAGATTTTGCGAAATGTATCCCGCCCGTTCTTTTGAGATGCCCACTGAGTTTTATGATTTCCGCATTCGTAGCCTCTTTTGGCCTTCCAGAGAGAGATGCATCTTCGATGCTTGTACAACCTATTTTAAATCACTAAACCACCGATAAGCTATTGTTCTCGAAGAAGCAGATGTGGGATAACATTTCTGCAACCATTGCAATGATTGTTCAGAAGTTTTTCCCAAGATGCGATATTCCTGTTTTTCCATTTTTTATTTTCGAAGGTGAAAGTAGCGTCACTCAAACGACTGTAGCTGGATGGACGAAATGTCACGACACATCTTTCATAAACTAGTCATGTTCCATACTTGTGCCACCATTTATTGAAAGTCCGACACTTTTCAGTCCATATATGCGGAGCTATTTCTAAATCAAAATACGAATCGAATTCATACTTTAGAAATTGTCTCTAAATCCAATGTGGTAAAAAATGTTTCTTGTATCTCTTAAGAAATCCTCAATATCTTGCTGCATTTGTCTAGGCTTCATTCTTTTAAAAAAAGAATGAACACGAGTAATAGTTTCCTCCCTTCTACAACGCAAGTGTCTTTCATGGTCATTGGATTTAGGGTAGAGTTTCTCTTTAATGACATATGTCAGCATCGTGTTTTGGAGGCTTTTTTCGGTTAAGGAAATTCCATTGATCTATGGTTGAGACTTGGTTCACTGCTGCTTGAGTCTAAAGGGGGAAGCGCCTGGTACTCTAGGCTGCGGGATTGTCCACTGGGCTAATTATCCGGTCTCATACGAAACTTTACTTTAATCTCCTGTGTGATCTGCACGCTTTTGCCACCGATTTGAAAGTGTTAATATCCCTTACTCGTAGAAAGATTTAGGACGTTTCGTTAGCCAATTGCACGCGTCTTCTTCATTACTTTCGAATTTTTTTCTCTCAAGTGATTCTGTGGAGGTAGAAGTAGGTGTGCCGGCACGGGCACTGGTTCACTCCTATCCCCATCATGAGGTCACTCTCACCCATCGAAAACTGTTCACCAAAACAAGAGGAAAATGAAACAAAACTGTTTTGTGGCTGGTGATCACCGCTTTTTATTTTAATGTATTTTTATTTTATGTAGATTGTTCAGATTAATTAGGAAGTTTACAATTTGTAAGGAGCAGCTTGAGGAGGAAATTATTATTTGTAACAAATACATAAACTGAAATTACATTTAAGAACACTTGATAAATTAAGATGATTTTTTGTATGCACTTGTGAAGAGATTCGTTGCGAATTGATCGCTGTTGACACCGAATACATTTTTTGTTGTTAATTGCTCGTTTTTACGTTTGACGGTATTATTAAACTAAAGAATGATTGAAAATTCGCGGACTGTAGAACACGCACGACTGGCATCGGAAAATGACTCGAATTTTTCTTTGTATGCCTTTTGTACAATGGTTTGTTCAGATGAAACCAACTCTAACTCTACACGACACTGTAAGGTGTGCGCACCACCGTGCACATACTACCGGGATGAAAAACGACGCGCACTGCTCGGTGGTTGGAATACGACTATAGATTCAACCCTTGGCTCGTGCAGGCCCGACTCCCCTGAGTTTCGTCCGTGGCGAGGGAAAATGTCTCTCTCTGGTGAATAGAGAACCGGTTCTCTCAGTGTAGGTCATAGTGGTGTGTGTGAGTTGATCGTGTAGATCGCATTGTTTACCCTGGTACTGCGGCCAAGGATAAACGAAATCAAACAAGGGAAAATGGACCAAGGGCGTCATGAGGTATGAGAGTGCAGCTGGGCAAATACGCTGCATCTCATTAGAGAAGCACTAGGTGCTAAAAGGGATTTTAATATTTACACAATGGGAAGTGTGTATAGTGTCTATTGCCGGCGGGACGAACCGAATTCTTTCGTTTGCTGAAAAATTTGGTTTTTGGCGGGTACGCGTGAGATGCCGGCGATGGCTTGTCGGTTGGACAAGGGATCGTAGGCCGGGTATATTGCGGCTGAATAAACAAGCTGGGCGCCGTTGCTTTTGCCGTTGGACAAAAAGGTCGTCAACCAATGTGCATGTAAGGAAAATTGTTGTGCACGTGTGAGGCGACGAGAAAAAAAAACGACACCATTGAAATTTGCCGATGCGTTGATGCATGGGATGACGATGGCCTTGGGGTGGAAATGTTTGCAGGTTACTGCAGATTTGCCAAGGGAGTTGGGGTTGGAATTGTGGGTGGTTCTGTGGGGTAGGTGGTCGCGACGCCAACATGGGCGAGAGTTCTACCAACAACCCACTAAATGTTCCACCGATTGTTACACTGAACCTGTCCACCAAGAAAACAAAACTGCACAACAAACGGTCCACCAGGAGGAAAGTAAAAGAAACTCACTGTTTATAGTTTTGAATAACTGGGTTTATTTCTGGTGATCACCGTTTTTAATTTCACTTATTTTTATGTGAAAATACTTGCTATTTACTTAATCCGCTGCAGTTAGACTTTACAATTAAAATACTAAGCGACACGAAACTCGACTCGCGTAAGGGACACGTCCGGCAGGGGAGCAGACTCCGATGCACACCCTACGGGGGATGATAAAAATATTCGATGCTCGCGCGCTGAAGGATGGAAGACGACTTAGCAAGGGAGAAGGATTTCGCTGGTGTGGTCCTGTGGTGGTGTGCGTGTAGTTGATCGTGGAGATCACGGTGTCTATCCATGCGGTGAAACAAAGGAAAAACGAGTGGCATTGTTTTACGCATGCGCGAGCGTCATGAGAAACGAAGCGGACAAAAGAAGGAAGATGGACAAAAGGCATTATGGTGTGCATTGCAGTTGAATAAATAAACCGCTGGTCATCCGGGAAATGGTGCTAAAAGCAAATTGGATATTTATGGCATCTCTGGCTGCAGTAGAAACCGGGTTCGTGATTGCATTAGGAAATGCTGGAGAATTTGGTTTCGTTGATAATGCCTAAGATGGGGTGATTGTTTGTCGATTGAACAAACGAATCGCTGGTCGGTTTATTGTAGCTGGGTAAATAGCCGTGTTGCTATTATGCTGTGATGCGATGGGTGGTCGTGTACCGTATCTTGCTGAACGATAAGGGATCGAATTGTTATGCACGTTTACATGTGAAGGAATTCAGTTTATGGCACTAGACGCTAGATGCGTGTATTTGCTTTTGTCCCTTGGACAAAGGGTCTGCGAGATATATGCATGTGGGAAGATTAGGGTGCACATGAGGGACAAAATTGCTTGGCAAACAATGTTGCCGGAATAGTTTTCCTGCGAATTCTAGTGATGCATTGGATTATGAATGCTAAGAATTCTTTGTTGGAAACATTTTTGCCGATGAGTTGGTGCAAGGAAAAATGCCCTTGTAGGTGAAATTCTTTTTACAGGTGCTAAATGTAATTAGCAATTATGAAACAATGGAATTTGAGGGGCTTCAGCACAGGAAACTTGGGGGTAATTGGGCCAATAGGCAGTGGCGTTTTCGGAACCATCACAGTTCTTTCCGTAAAGCTGGAGAGCCCCCGCAATTGCTTCAAGGATGCGGAAGAAAATAGTTACAGGGAGGCAAGTCTGGGCTAAAAAGAGGGTGTTCGAGGATTTCCCAGCCCATTTCTTCCAATGTATCGCTTGTCAAGGATGCGGTGTGAGGCCTGGCGTTTTCATGAAGAGGTATGACATCTCGAATGGGCAAACCTCGTGTTTTGTTTCGTTATATAGCTAATACCCAAGTCGGATGGGATTTTTCCAACCATAAGGCGGCGATCACTTTCAATAAGCTCTCGAACAGCACGGAAGTTGTCATCCGTATGACTTGTCCTTGGGCGTTGATCATGTTCTTCCTTTTCGATGCGTTCTCGCCCACTTTTAAATTTTCTGACCCACATATACACACGATTTTGAGACAGTATGTCCTCACCAAACTGTGCTTTCAATCGAGAAAAAATTTCCGAGGGTTTAACGCTTTCATTTGTTAAAAATTGTATAATAATCCATTATGCAACAGACATTTGTAACTCTTGTTCGCTCATGGCTATACTAACTACAAAGTCGAGGGCGACCGCTAGCCAAGCCAGTTCCCTTACCCTTCATAAACCAAACAACAGTCACGCACAAGAAAAGGAACAAACATAACTTCACTTTTGTAAAGAATATTGACATCCCGATAAGAAATACAAGTTCCTGGTGCTTTTCATGTTTTATGTTGATATTTTTTGTTAAAAATTATAATATTTTACAAATATTTTAGATTTTACTGATCGAATGCACAAAGATGAACGCTTTTCGGCACATTTTTCATAAAATTTCGTACACCACTTAAGTTGTTTTAACAATTGTTTCGAAAGTTGTCTTTAAGCATCAAGATTGATTTGTTGATATATACGAGGGTTGCCTTTTATATTTCGGGATTAGAGAACAAAAACAAATATTGATCATCGAAAATCACTTTATTGTTTTTCAAAATATTCCCCATGAAGATCTATACACTTTTGCATGCGTTTGAACCAATTGTCGAAGCACTTTTGCCACTCTGATTGAGGTATCTCCAACACATGCATTCTGAATGCAGCAACCGCTTCTTCAGGTGTCGAAAAACGTTGACCTCTCAGTTTGTTTTTTACGTACGGGAATAAAAAGAAGTCATTCGGTGCCAAGTCAGGACTATACGGCGGATGACCCATCAAATCGATGTTTTGGGTGCTCAAAAATGCAGTTGTCGCAGCCGATGTGTGAGAGCTCGCATTGTCGTGGTGAAGAGTGATCCGTCTTCGGCGGTTGGGTTTCCTGATTTCTTGGAAGACAACTGGCAAACAAATGGTTGTGTACCACTCAGAATTGACTGTTCTGCGTTGTTCTATTGGTACGGTTGCGACATGTCCAGTTTTTCCGAAAAAAACAGGCGACCATTTGCTTGGAAGTGCTTCGTGCGCGAACAACTTTTGTTGGATTTGGCTCATCTTGAAACACCCAGACAGTCGACTGCTGTTTACTTTCGGGCTCACACGCGTAAATCCAGGATTCATCACCTGTCACGATGTCATAGACGTGTTTCGAAGCACCGCGACCGTGTTTTTTGTGCATTTCTTTCCACCAATTGACACGAGCCTTTTTTGGGCGATTGACAAATTGTGTGGGATCCAATGCGAACAAATTTTTTTGACAGTCAAATGTTTATGCAATATTGAATGTATGCTGGTCCCACTAACGCCTAAGGTTGTCTCAACCTCACGATAGGTCACATGACGATCTTCCAATATCAGTTCGCGCACAGCATCAATGGTTTTCGGAACAACAACTGATTTTGGACGACCTTCACGAAATTCATCTTGGAGTGAACTACGACCACGATTAAATTCACCATACCATCGATAAACACTGGTCCTTGATGGAGCTTCATCGCCAAAAATTGAATTAAGTTCATCCATGCACTGTTGCTGAGTTAATCCTCGCCGAAAGTTGTAAAAAATAATCGCACGAAAATGTTGACGATTTAATTCCATTTTTGGGCCGAGATGAATCTTTTAAGTTACTGTAAACAACACAAATAGCGCTCGTATGTCAAAACGTTCTGAGTGCGTATAACCTCAAAAATGTCCAACTTTACGACAGAGCTGTCAATTGCCGGATTGCAACACTAGGGTTGCCAAATCCCGAAACATAAGAGGCAACCCTCGTATAACCCTTCCTTCAAGTATACCCAAAGTGAGAAATCGAAAGAGATCGATTCAGAGGATCATAGGAGACAGCCAATACTTTTTGACTTTTGACATTATAGGGTCGAGAAATATTTCTTGCAAAATTTCCTTTGTAACACAAGCTGTGTAACGTGACACCGTTACTGAAACCAACTGTCTTATAAGCGTAAGTAATGCCATTCGGGCACCAACAATTTTTCCAACACCTCCCGATAGTGATCACCAGCAACTGTTACTAGAAAAAGTCCTTTTTCAATAGCTGTCAAATACGTTAACTGCTCCATAACAAGATGTTACCGTACTGTTTCAATAGTTACCAAATGACAACTTATAAATATCATCCAAATCAGAATGATGACCAACGAAATCGACGTCGAACATAAAAACCACTCAATATATACCAATTCGTTTACGAACTGCGTATTTCCGAAACCTATGCATCACAAGTGACTCCCAAACTCCGGCTTAACTGCTTCACAATTGCACCATGTAGTTTTGTTACATTTTAGCTCATTCTATTGCTTCTTCTTCATGCATGCTTGTATGTAGTTTCCAACCTCTCTTTGTAAAACTGTTAACAGGGGATCATAACATTTCAGAAATACGTCTTCTGACTCATTCCGAGGTGGAGGTGAACGGCCCTCCCTGAAAGGTAAGCACTTTAAACAACCCAATCAATAGAACGACCTTGTTCTAAACATTATTTATTCCAGCGTGCAACACATATAAAGGATTAAGTAAAGCTGGTCTTACGTTCCATATAATAGACGGTCTTCCAGTAGAGCCAGGGGAATACCCGCATATGGGTGGCCTGATTTATAGTACTTCCAGTGCAGGCGTAATCGACGTACGGTGCGGATCATCTTTGATATCTAAACGCTATTTACTGACAGCCGCCCATTGTGTAAACGACCCTCTTGCGCTGCCAACTCATGTACGCCTTGGCGTAGTGGAACTGAATTCAACGGATGATACGAAAGTGGACATTGAAATCGAGGTAAGAGCTTCTTACTTTAAGAAGATCCCTTTTATAGTAAACTATATTACTGACTTGAAACAATTTTATCCGAAACTCCCAACTATCGGAGAAATAAAATCTAAGATACGTGTTAAATCGCATGCTACGTAGAATGCAAATACCCACCACTTGAGGCAAGGTTTTATTACAAATTGGAGTCAAAGGTCCTTCAAATTGGAACCCTGATCTCTATTCACTAGAAGCTGGCATTACCATCGTAGGTAATTGATTCGCACCTTTCCGTTTTGGGTTGTTTTCGCTACGAGACTCGTAGATTTCACTTTTACTAAATAGACTGAAAAGTCCGGGGATTTTTAATGAAAGCAATCGTTTTTTTTTTTTTTTGCAAAATTATATATATTCCTCAACATAGTTGTGTGCATTTTATGATTCTCAACCATATTTGTCTGAGAGCGGGCCAGTTGGTCCGCACATTTGTATCCAGGGAACTTTGCATGTAGGCGAACCAATTGAAGAGTTAGTTCGTTTATCACGTATTGGATTTTTTAAATTGAATTCAATGTGAGACAATTGAACGTTTAGTTCAATTTGTTTGACATTGGATTCAATATTAATTTGGAGATATGTGCAAAATATATGGGGACAATTCTAGGGCTTGCAAAGCTCTGCATCTTTAAGTGGATGGTACACGTGTACCACGATTAACGATGGAGGCTGGCTCCAAAGAGGTAAGTATTAAGGGGTGAAAGTTTTGTGTCTAACACTTTTGATGCCCATTCTGTAGTACGACCCGACCAAGCCTTCAAAATACCTCTCGGTTTGCCCGATGACTTCCTCATTCGATCTGAATCTATTTCCCAGGAGTCACCGCTTGAGGTTTGGGAACAGATAATTGTCGGTGGGGGCCAAGTCGGGAGAATACGGTGGCGAGCAACAAATTCAAATCGTAAAAGGTCCAATTTGGCCATCACTTTCAAGGGCGTGTGTGAGGATTCGTTATCGTGATGGTACAACACTTTTTTCTTCGTCATATGGGGCCGTTTCTTTTTTTATTTCGCCGTTCAGTTTGTTCAGTTACGCTGAATAGTATACTTTTGTGACTGTCCCTACTTTCTACAGCTAATCGATGAAGATTATGCCATGCGCATCCCAAAAACCGAAGGCCATAACGTTCCCGGCCAAGTGTTGGTCTTTTGGCTGCTTTGGTCGGCCTTTGTGACTTCCCAGCCACTCTACAGACTACCTGTTGGACTCACAGATATGGTAATGAACCCATGTCCCATCCATTGTCACAAAACCTTGAAAAAAGTCCGTTCGGTGCGCTGCAATAACGCCAAAACAGCCGTTGAATCATCAACGCGCTGCTGCTTCTGGTCGACGGTCAGCAAACGCGGCACCCATCGCACCGATAGGTTTTTCATCCCCAAAAAATCGTGCAAAATGTGTCCCGCCCGTTCTTTTGAGCTATCCACGGTTTCAGCTGACTCGTGCAACTTCACTTTACTATCACGATTCGATGCTCGTACTTCACGATTTTCACATTACTTTTCAAAGTAAAGAGGACGAACTTACTATCGCCAACAATTCCCACTTAGCATCTGTTTCAAAACTATTGCAAATAACTGAAAAGGAACCTTCAGACTCTTTGACTAAACGGGTAATATCGGCTGGTGGAAACGTGACAGAAAAAGACCACAACGCTGTTGACGCTTTGGCAAAACCTATCTATGGCCGTATATTCACTTCAGAATCGTGCGATATTATTCCGGGGCACTAAGGCTCAAGCACGATTTAAATCAGTAATCGGTATGCTGGATATCTACAGTTGTGAGGTTTTCGATTCAAATAGTTTCACGCAATTTTGCATAAATTACTGCAATGAAAAACTACAACAGTTATTCATTTAACTGGCTTTGCAATCAGCTGACATTTATGAATTCTGTTGGTTGTCACTTGACAACCAATTCTTTATCTTTCTTTTCAATTCTTGGTTTCGTTAGCTTTGGATGATTTCAGTATTGTTAACCTTTATTAATCTTGAGAATCAATCGAAATAAAGTTCATGTTTTATTGCTAAATTGTACCCACCAGTCTTCACTTCTTTACAAGGCTAATATTTGGGAATAACAACCAAAGGTAATAATTTCACTTTAAACATTCAAAATTAGTTTATTACAGCAAACGTGGACCAGTGTCGCTATACATTGGTTCTGCCGTGCATTATCCCAGACCACCGAACATTCATTGGGTGGATAATAGTTTTGTAATATACAATTACTAAACATAGGGCGTTAGAATATACTCACACCTAGGCCGGATTGTCGTAAGAGGCGACTAAAAGCCGAGTGGCAGGCGGAGTCCCAACGCGCTGCTGCCCGGTGAAATGCCACCCAACCAAGCTATAGGCTCCGTGAAATGGTAGGGAGAAATCCCTGACCATCTTTCGGAGCTTGGCTGATGGACCGGTTCGATAAAAGGTTGGTTTAGGTGGTAGTCGGTCCCAAGGTGAGATACCACCCCGTCACGCTATTCATTCCGCGATATTGTCGGGAGAAATTCTTGACTATGTTTCAGATATATGGCTGATAGCACGGACTACCACGGAGATAAGTCATTATGGTACCTTCTGATATAAAGAATTCCGCAGGTAAACTAGTTTCCCATTCGGATCTCCAGGAGGGACTATGTCAGGCGAAACATCATGCAAATATTATAATAAATAACCGAACTTTAAGAAATTCGTCATCGCATAATCGGGCTCGTCCTCGAGGCTCTGTCGACTGATAACGGCATTTTGTAACATTAGGGGCATTGGTTTCATCAATACAAACAGCGAAACCTGAGATCCTTGCTCTAACCGAGACCCAGGTCGATTCGTCAACTGATTCGACATATCTTCGTTCCTTAGGATACGAATTACATTTGAGATTCCGTTTTAAGGGTGAAGTCTGCATCTTCGCGCGGTCCGATCTGGCTTGCCAGAGGATGGAGGCGGTAGAACCAAATAACATGGACATCATATGGTTTAGGGCTTGTTGTCTTTACCACTCCCTGAATGACTATCGACCGTCAACATTTGTCGAACATCTTTCACGTACCGTCGACTAGATACAGATCAACCACTCAACTTCTGAAATTGTCGTCCTTGGCGATTTTAATGTACACAATTCTGGCTGGTTAGTGCATTCAAACAGAACCGACGAAGCTGGAAAGCTGGCGGAGACTCAACTCGTGGAGGAACGTACGCGAGTGCCGGATGCCGGGGTGATTATGCGAACACCCTAGATCTGTTTTTGACATCCGAGCCCAGCATTTATACCGTGGAGATTGCTGCGACACTGCTTGGTATCTATCGCGCAACCACTTGCATTTCAAACGAATAACCGACAAACGCAGCTTCGCCATGTATAGAGGTATGGAGCCGCCAACTAAGACGATTTGCGGAATTTCTTGGCATCCTATCCGTGGTCGGAGGTATGCTTTGGATACTCCGATATTAAAGCATGTGCGGAGTCGGTGACAGAGATTATTCTTCTCGGGATGGAGATCTACATTCCGCATTCCATCAAACGAAGTTCATCTGAGAAACCTTGGTTTGATAAAAAATGCGGCAAAAAATAGAGCTTTCAAACAATGGGGCTCCAATCCCACCGAGATTAACAGAATGAATTTTGTTAGAATCAGAAACGCGTGTAACCAGCCGATTGATATCGCGAAGAATCTCGTCGACTTCAATGCAATGCACATACAACATTCACAAAGAAAAGTGGATCATCGGTTCCACAGCTGATAATGAATGGCCAGGCCCTCGAATCTGGAGAAAGCTTGAAATTGTTCGGCGTCACGGTCTTGTAGCGGTTCCGCCAAACCCCACGGTACAATTACCTAAAAACCCCCATTACCTCATCCCTAGACGCATACGTTTTTGCCAATGCAATCGCATTAGGCAACTGAAAATGCTACACGCATTAATTGGAGCAAAGCTATAATCGTAAAGCTTCTGCAAAAGAATTCTTACCTTTTCAAGCATTCTTTCGCTTACAATTCCTGTAAGAGTTCTTTATTACCTTATCATAAATTACCTGAAAGAAAATTCATCGGTTATATATAATACAACCGCATATCAGGAAATATTACCCTGCGTCGCCTATTCCCAGCTTCATTTATGTGTACAATAAATCCCTTTTATACACATTGGCTGGCGACCTTCTCTCACCACAATAGACAACCCTAGCAGCTGCATATAATTAGCGCAATAGACGCTGAAACCAAATTCTCCAGCATTTCCTAATGCAAACATGAACCCGGTTTCTACTGCAGCCAGAGATGCCATAAACATCCAATTTGCTTTTAGCACCATTTTTCTCCCAACGTCGATAATAGCGACACCGCATCGCGTAAACTATGACCCGCATTACCAACGGCGCATTTGGTCATTTCTCCCATTTGTCTTTACCGCCTGTCTGCTTCGTTTACACATCGCCCGCGAGCACGTGTAAACCACACAGATCTGAACGAATTGCACACATACCACCAAGAGAGACTTAACGTTTCTCTGGTGGTAGGTAAAAACGATATCCTTACTGGAGAGGATATCTACCACGACACCATAAACTCACCCCAAGAGGCGAATCATCCCTGCACGAGATGATTATCGCTGAGTCCTTTACCATCCTTCGACCCGAGCACGTCGTGGCTCCTATCGCTACCCTGGTGCGCACAGGGAAGCGATAATCAATTTTAATCGCTTGAGTCGTTGTCTCCGCGAGTCAATATTAAGTTTTCTTAATTAAATACACAATATTCTATTATATTATAGTTTTTACTTTGCAACCATAAAACATTCGTTCAACATTTGTTTATTCATTTAATTGTGATCCCGAACCGGCGTGTAAACTAAAGTAAACAGTTTAACTATAAGTGAATAAAAATAAACTAACATAAATCCTGTGTTTTCAAACCCGGCTGGTGTTTGTTTCGTGTTATCTCTTGTTGCGACGACGGGCCAATTATCAATTAATATGATGGAGGAGGAAGTCAACCGAGTGTCCGTGTTAGGCACATTACTTCCTCTTCACAGTCTGTGGGAATGTATCGTGGCATAAACACGTGTCGAATATCGCCAGGTCCGTCTCAGTAAAATTGAGCTTCTTTTTAGAGCCAAGAAATATTTTACTCTGGCTCAACTTCCTCTCCTGTATAAATCCCAAATTAGACCCGCGCTCGAATATTGCTCTCATGTTTGGAGCTCTGCTCCCTAAAAAGCCTCGACCTACTTTAGAGCATACAGAGAAGAGCGATCCGCCTGATCGGGGACACGGCACTGACATCGGGACTACAGTCGCTATCACATCAAAGGCGCGTAGCCGACCTCTGTTTGTTTTACAGATATTATCGCAGGTACCGTTCTTCGGAGATTCGTGGTACTGTTCAGCACAACTCGGTTTATATATGCTTCACAAGATAATCCCAAGGATCGCGCCAACTTGCGGTTGATCTCCCGACGGTGCGAACATTCCGTCATCAG
The DNA here is from genome assembly GCA_963931805.1 of Microdon myrmicae. NCBI lineage: Eukaryota > Metazoa > Arthropoda > Insecta > Diptera > Syrphidae > Microdon > Microdon myrmicae. The sequence continues at coordinate 97,717,894 of OZ007502.1, forward strand.
AACTGGTTCCGTTACAGAGCGGGTAAGCTGTGCACCTCCCTACCCGCGCGAGTGTGCTTGGAGCGTTACAACGTGCAGCTGTTCAAAAAGAACTGCAACGGTTTTTTGGTGGTATCTCGGGCGCCGTATCGGCGCTATAGGTTCGCCTCACCCAAGAGAAACATATTTAAAAAACAACTCCTAGCCTCTTTTGGTCTTCCAGAGCGTCTGCGTCTTCTGTACTTGTCTGACCCATTTTGAATTCACCCAACCACCGATAAACTGTTGTTCTCGAAGAACCAGATAACATTTCTGCAACCATGGCAATGATTGTTCAACAATTTTTCCCATCAAAAAACAATATTTGATGAAGATGCGATATTCCTATTTTTTCAATTTTACGAAGACAAAAGTAGCGTCACTTAAACGACTGTAGCTTGTAAACGGATGGACAAAATGTCCCGAAACTTATACCCATACATAAACTAATGACAGATGAGTCTCTCGATACGAGTCATGTTCGTTTTCTAGTAGCGCAACCTACTGAAAAATACCCGACCTTTCAGCCCAAGTTGTATACCCTGTGACGGTTCCGCCAAACTCCACGGCCCACTTACCTGAAAAACCCCCATACCTGCTACCCAACTTCCTTAAGTTCGCTAATGCAATCACATTAGCACCTTAAATACTTTACGCATTAAATAGAGCAATTTATAATCTAAAAGCCCCTAGAAGAGAATTCTTACCTTTCATGCATCGCCTCGCATACAAATTCCCTATAAGAATTCCTTTCTAACTTATCATAAATTCCCTGAAAGAAAATTCATCGGTTCGCATAATCAGGGAATCTTACCCTTGAGTTGGCTTATCCCAGCCTCAACATGTGTACAATAAAAACTACCTATATACACATTGGCTGCCGACCACTTTAACCAACGATAAACAGTCCGACGCAGCTGCATGTAAATAACACTATAGACGTTGAGACTAGTTCCCTGTAAATAAGATAGAATCAATTAGCACCACGTGCATGGGCATTGTGCCTATCGTTACAGCTGCAATGCATAGCTTAGACAATGATCTACCCGATCTCTTTGCCTTTCCATATTTCTGGATCTGTTTCTCATCACTAGCGGCATTGAACAAACAGAAACCCCAATTAGCACCCAATGAGATACGGCTTGTTTACTTAGCCGAACTCACATCTCATTGATGCACATCATTCTTAGTCTTGTTTTCAGATTCGTTCCCATTGCCTTGTGTATGAAAAAACCAATGTGATCTTCACTCACACATACACATACATTACCAAGTCCTTCTTCCTTGTTTTCACCATGAGAGAAACACTTTCTCTCTCGGGAAAACTCACCGCATTAGCGAGTCGGCTCTGCACGAGCCGTTTATCGCTGAGTCTAATTCCATCAGCCGACCACCCTGGTCGTGCTATCTCCCGCTCTCCGGTGCGCACGGGGACGCGAATATACCCCGGAGTCGTTGTCGTAGTGTCGAGTACGTTGGCCAAAAAGTGTCACAGCCACCGAAGCTGATATTCCCATCGTGGTTCAGTTCATACCAATTAACTTTGCGGATTGTTAAGCTTGTAATGTAATTGTTCTTTTCCTCCCTTGCGGGGAATTTTCCCCCAGGACCGCTCTAATTGTAAAGTGAAATATGTGAATTGAGATTCGTTGTGAAATAAAAAAATATTAATTATAACAAACCTGTGCTCAGTGCGTTTTATTTTTTGGTGACGTCCATTGGTGTGTTTTATTCGCTGTGCTGCGTTTATTCTGTGTTTTGGACTTAATCCTTGGTGATCGGTTAATGACGGAACCGATGAACTTGTAGTGATTTCGATGAGGGCGAAGTAGAACCTACTGCCCTTGGTACAATACTTCGTCCCCCACAACCCTATTCCCTAAATTTTATTATCACAAAAAGGATCGGATACTAAACGAAGATTTTCGAGCACAAAACGATCCTGTTGCCACACCTGTAAAAATAATTAAGGAAACATCGCTGCCGTCTCCAATTACCAATAACGTCAAGCGATTGCAATTTTGCCAATATGTATTTTGTTTCTGCTCCTATTTTCTGCATCCCAAACGTTCAATGTATTTACCACAGACGGCATTATACGCATCAACACGAGTAGGAACACTGTCAGTGCCGATTATAATTTTTTTTTTTAATATTTGAAACCGACCGTCTTCGTTGACAGTTTGACTTGGATTCAATTTTAAAACGATCGACGATATAATCTCGTTTCTTTATTTTATTATATTTAATATACATCGATTGATGAGTACGGTTGAACTGTGACCTTTTTTTTGTCGTGCAGATTGATTTTTTCAAGTTTCTTTTCGTTTTGTGTCTTATTACAATTAGGACATAATATTTACGGATGTAATCTAAACATTCTTTAAGGAGAAAGCATCCCGATGCATTCTTTGTTTACCCACGATTTGGAACGAATGTTGACATTGCGATTTCTGGTGGATCATTGACACTTGTTTATTGCTTAAGATGTGTGCATCGAGATCCTTAGCAACAACCATATCTGACATTTGTGAACTAGGCATCTGCAGTATACAAACAGACAAGCAATGGAGCACGTGTGCACTACTGTCTGTTCAGTCAGAGCCATCCTCAATCTCAACAACGAAGAGGACGATTTTGTGCCGAAAATCATCTTGAGCGACAAGGCGCATTTCCACTTAAGCGGTTAGGTCAATAAGCAAAATCTTCGTTTCTGGGGCACTGAAAATCCCCGTGTGATACACGAAGAGCCATTAGATCCACTCAAACTCACTGTGTGGTACGGCGTTCACGCGGGAGGAGTGATTTTTTTGAGGACGCCATCGCCAATACGGTCACTGTTACTGGCTAACGCTACAGGCCCATTATAAACGACTTCTTACTGCCGGATGAGCGGGGCTTGGTGAATATGTGGTTTCAACAAGATGGTGCAACCACACACACAGCACGACCTACAATGGATATTATAAAGGAAGCGTTTCCTGGTCGCGTAATCTCCCGTTTTGGCGATTTGGCTTGGCCAGCAAGATCGCTCGATTTAACCATCCCAGACTTCTTTTTTGGGCCACTTGCAGTCGCGGGTCTATGCCAATAAGCCTCAGACAATCGCAGCCCTTAAGGAGAATATTCGACAGGAAGGTGAACACTTATCAGCGGAAAACTTGCGGAAAGTCATGGAAAATGCGATACAACGGGTACAAATGCGTATCAACACTGATGGCAACCACTTGACGGATAACATATTTTCCACTTAACAGAAAAAATTGTAAAGGTCTATGAAATACATCTTCGTCTTTGTGCCTGCTTTGGCACGGGTTCTACGAAAATTCCCATCACGATTAAAAGAATCGCCGAAGCCTGTTCTCAGTCTAATAGTTCACTGTCCAATCACACCGCCAGTCATAGAAACAAACACTGGGCAACGCCGCAAATTGATCACAACCGAAGGGGCAAAAATCCCCCACCAATCGTTCACACCAGGAAGAAAATGAAACACTATGTTTGTCCTTCTTAACGGGGGTTTTTTGATTTATTTATTTAAAACTGTTTTGGATTTAAGATGCACCAGATCTTAATTTATCCTCGCTAAAGGTCATCTCACTCGCGCTTCCAATTGTTATTGTTAATGTTTAAATTCTCTATTTTAAGTAAAAATATTTATATCTATTCCGAAGCACTGTACACACATTCGCCGGCATTATATGAAAACAAAAATAATAAATTATAACACGAACACTAAGATAGCACTGACTTGCCTCTGAAGGATACCACACTCAACTTTTTGCAGTTTTGCTTAACGTGGAGGCCGGACTTGCCTCCATGGAATCTGTTGAACGATTGATTATTTTAACCGAAGCGACAGGATACCAAAAATCCCATCCATCGCTTCGGTGACCATATATGGGATGTTCTTCCTTGCATTTGGTCCACCAAAAAAGGGGTGAAACACACACACGATGGTCGTCTCTGCAGCTCATGGCGTGTGTGTGTCCACAATCATGCGGACCGTGTATCGATCAAATCTACAAGGGGAACATTAGCTGGCATGGTTGCAGCTGGTGCTAATATCCCGGCATAGAGATTAATTCTCCTGCACGTGTGCGACTGACGCGTAAGTGTATATCTCATTGATATGGTTCGGGCTATGTTGGTTGCTAGATGGTGCAACCAAATTGTTCTTACTTATGGAAGATACTTACTATTGCCGATGGAAATCGATCAGAGACATGTGTACTGAATTGGTTTGATTCATGTTGGTTGCATGGTGATGCAACCAAATTGCCTATAAGTAACATGTCTGTTTGGTGCCGATGGACTTTGCACCAGCGAATATTGTGATTTTCCAGCATTTCAGGTATTTATGGTACAAACTATGTAAAAGTAAGTAGGCACTTTCCAGGTTTTTAAGCTTTCTGTATGCCCTAGGGGGGAGTTGGATGCCGAGCCTGTAAAAGGCGAGCGGTGGCGTTATTGAAACCGCCACAGGTCCAAATAAAGATTTTCATCACTCAGTCATTTTTTTTATTTAGTGAAAAAATAATTCAAAAACAAAATTGAATGAATAATTTTGCGCCACCCTATATTGTTTGTTATTAACATAATTTGTATTTATTACTTTTATGGGGGCCGTCATAGAGGTTTATCCAAATGTGATCCAGAAAATTATTTCATTTCCTGTTTATGCATTTCAGTTTTTTTTTTGCATTTCTACGCGTTTATTCACAAATCATTTGGTATGTTGATTAAGCACAAATTAACCAAAAATGCAAGTTAAATGGATCCCATTATTGTGGGTGGTGACCGAAATGGGCAAGTTTTTAAGGGTGGCAGTTTTTGGATGTAAACCCTCTTCTGATCGAACTTGCTCATTAATATCTGAAAACATAACGCGAGTTGTTGGAAAAAATCGGGAAGAGGTCCTCAAAAGCGAAAACATTATTTACGGGATGACGATTAATCAGTAACGAATTTTTTCATGAAGTTCAAACTACGCATCACGCTTCCAATTAGTCGAAAATTAGTCACAATTTTATCGTCATACTCTGTTGGATAACTGTTGTAGGAAGAGTAATGTCTTCAACTGGATTCTCGGTATTGGTGAGATTGAAATTTAAAAAAAAAAGAATCATTAATTTAATAAGATTACGGCCCAATTTAAGTCAGAAACATAAAGAAGTGAGATATGACATTTTTATGAGTTTAAAACATTCTAATGATGGTTTGTTCAATTGCTTAAATTTGTCTACTTTTAGAACATAACACTGCACGACAATTACAGGTCTCAACTGCGTTACCATGATATTGCCCTCATCAAGCTGAAGGAAGATGTGCAATTCACTCCATTTGTAAAGCCAGCCTGCCTGTACCAAAGCATCGCGGATGTGTCACCCTCAATTCTTCTCTCCGTCACGGGATGGGGAGTAACCAACATTCAAAGTAAAATGTCTATACAATACAAATCGGTCTTGTTGTAAGTAATTTAATATTATTTTAGCTCGAAGTCGGTCCGAGATTCTTCTGATGACTAACGTAACAACAGTTCCTCTAAGCGAATGCAATGCGACCCATATATCATATGGCGTCTCCCGATCATACAGAGACGGCCTTAATGAAGGACATTATTGTGCGTTTGATCCAGAATTGAAAAAGGATGCCTGTCAATCAGACTCCGGTGGCCCCTTGCAAATAGTCGAAAATAGGTTATCTACAATTGTTGGAATTGTTTCATTCGGGCTCTCATGTGGTAGTGCTATCCCATCCGTGTATACTAGAGTTGGATACTACTTGGACTGGATTGAAAGCATCGTTTGGCCGTCTTGAGATGACGTACACAGGAGCTGCAAAATAACAAGGCATTTCAAAGTTACAGAAGTACTTTGCTAAAGTTTGTTGTGATGTAAAGACTTAAACATTGTAGGCATTTAAACTATTTAGATGTTGGTCTTGTAGATATTTATCTTTGTGGATTTTTTTATAACGTAAACTATTGTGTATAAATATAACTCGATTTTGAGTGTAATAGTCGATTGATTCATGGTTTGTATTGAAAAATAAGCGGGGGATGAAGGTGATCTGTTTCCGCAAGATGGCAGGTGTACAATATGGTTTATTTCAAAAGTATTTTTTTATATCGATGACAAATTCTTCAAAATTTTAACAAAAGGAAATAGATCAGTAGGGGGGGGGCGAACATACAGGACAAAGTCACTGATTGCTTTCAACCCGGCGAAGGCCAGGTCGATCCTTGTCCTTGTTTAATCCAAGTTGACACGCAGTCTCCACGCGACACCCCTGGATAGCTACTTTGGCACCCGTCAAGTTGTGAACCAATGCATGCAGCGACATCCTGAGAAAAGTTGGCGCAAGACTAATAACCATGCCCGTAAAAATGAATTATGATGGGAAATTTAGCAAGCCTCGGATATGGACTGGATACACGACGACGACCACGGAGACGAAATTGGCTAAATGATTTTGGAACGTCCACAGCAGCTAGCCGATGCCCTGCCCGAATATAAGGCTGACATAACAGCACTACAAGAAATACAATGGACGGGAGTGGTGTTATTCAAAGAAACGAGTATGACTTGGTAGTGCTCTAAGAAGCCCTACCATTTTCCTCCCACATATACACAAATCCTACCTATAACAAATCCATCTCATATCCCCAACATAACCTTGAATTCAATGTCAAACCAAATCGAACTAAACGTTAAAATTCTCATTATTTGAATTCAATTCAATACATTTGTTCGATTCAATTTCCTAAAATCAAACAGCATAATGCATTATTTTCATATGTATGCTATAAGCAATTAACACCTAAATTTCCTACAAGATCCATTTGATTCGCCAACACACAATTCCGGCAATCTTAACATCACAATGCATACACATTGTAACCAGATGTTTTATGATATGCACAAATAGACCCAAATTCCCATCCATATTCTCACCCTTTCCCATAGACTCTGACTTCATTTAAAGTCCAATATAATCTCTTGTTTGCATTAGCCAGTCACGCTAATGGATAACAAAAAATCTCAAAAAGGATCTGCGATGAGGGGCGATTTGTCTGAGACTTCAAGGAAGAAGAAAAGTTGGTTAGAAAGTAGTAAGTATATAGTGCGAGGGGTGTAAAGACGCCAAAATAAAGTGAATAAAATTTATTAAAAGGATCAGTCTGTTTTATTCTACGGATATGGCTGTGAGAGTTCCTCGGTGACTGCGTTAGTTTCGGGCACTTTGCATTGATAGTTGAGCAGTTTAAATGTCGATATAGAAGAGAATTAATTACCGATCACGTCGAGGGATTCCATCGTTCGCTTCTCTTCCTCGTTGATCGAGAAGCACGGAAGCGAACCGTACTATAGCTTTTATTACAGCTGTCATACAAAACACCATGTGCTCGGTGTAGGCTTTCTAGTCAGCCAAAAACTAAAGTCTGCCATAATCGGTTTTAATGCAATAAACGAAAGGCTGTACACTCTTCACGTGCGAGGCAAGTTTAAGAATATAAGCCTCGTAAACGTTCGCGGACCTACAGAGGAGTCCTCTGACGACGAAAAACAAGAATACTATGAGAACGTCGAACGGGCCCTCAATGCCTGCTCAAGATACGATGTGAAAATCGTTCTTGATGATAGGACCGTGAAAATAGGTCGGGAGCCGGTTTTCAGGCACTACGCCGATTTCCATAGTTTGCATGAGAACACTAATGACAATGGACTACGAGTCATCGAACTGGCAGCATCAAAAAACTTGGTCGTTGCAAGTACCAGGTTTCCGCGTAAATATCCACGAAGCCACCTGGGTATCACCTGATGGAGCCACTCGCAATCAAATTGACCCCGCGTTGATAGATCGCCGCCACTCCCCGAACCTGATGACGGTACGAACGTACCGAGGTGCCAACGTCGACTCGGATCACTATCTTGTTGGTACAGTTTTCCGAGCACGGATTACCTTACGGAGACGTATTGCATCCGCGGATCAGGTTCGAATCAACACCCTTGCCTTACGCAATGAGAATACCAGTAACACCAGCACGACGGAGGGAGAGTAAGTCCTGGGGCCAGAATACCTGGAGTAGAAAAGAAATGGACACGCCTTAAGAATACTGTTATTAGTACTGCCAACTCCATCTTAAGCAGTAGTCGTAGAGATCGGAGCGACTGGTTTGATGATGAGTGCAAACTAGCGACTGGACGATAGAATGCTGCATATGGGGCAAATATCATAGGACGCGCGAGGAGGAATACAAAGAGCTCAGAAGTCCTGAAAGAGGCTTCACAGACAAAAGAAAAGTGCCTGGGAAAAAAACCTTGTGTGTGAAATAGAGAAAAGTAGAGAGCGAGGTCCGCACCAGGCGCGTAAGTTCTACCAAATAATCCGCAGTTTGACGCCGTATACACCACGCTGCACTTACTGAAGGTATTCTGGGGCGATGGGAAGTGCACTTCAATGAATTGCAAAATGGTCAGCTCGTAGAAGAATTGGAGGCTCCACCAATACAAAACCAAGACTAAATGCTGCCGCCACCAAGTATTGAGGAAACATTAAAAGCCATTAGACAGCTCAAATCAAATAAAACCCCTGGAGCTGAAGGCATACCAGCTGAGCTGATCAAACAAGGAGGGACAGCGTTACATCACACAATTCATGAGATCGTGGTGCACGTATGGGTATAAGAGGAGATGCCGGAAGATTGGTGTCGTGGTATAATTTGCTCCCGTACATAAGGAGGCAGATATCACACTGTGCAGCAACTATAGGAGTATAACAATGCTGAGTACCGCCTATAAGATACTCTCCACTATTCTGCAAGATCGGATAGACCCATATGCTAAAGCCATCTTTGGTCAATATCAGTGTAGCTTCATCCCAGGCAAATCAGCGATTGATCAGATATTCCCCCTTAGGCAGGTGATGGAAAAATTTAAGATTCCATTATATAATCTTTAAGGCCGCCTACGACAGCATAGCCAGGGTAGAACTATAAAATGCCATGAGAGAGTTCGGCATTCCAAACAAATTAATACGACGTTGTAAGTTGACCATGATCAACGTAACTAGTCAAGTAAAAATAGCGGGATTGCTGTCCAAACCAATAAACATCTTTAATGGACTCCGACAAGAGGACGGTCTGGCCTGACCCCTCTTCAACCTGGCATTGGAGAAAGCAATCCGTGACTCTGGGGCCACTAATAGAGGGACTGTTATCACCAAGTCCTGCCAGATACTTGCCTACGCGGATGACATCGACATCATTGGTAGAACCGAATCGGCTGTACATGACTCCTTCACCCAAGTGCAATCCTTTAACTACCTTAGGTCAATAGTATCAGCCGATAACAATATAGAAGAAGAAATACGCGAACGGCTGATCAAATCCAACAAAGCCTACTATGGTCTATCAAGGCTCTTTAAATCCCGAAATTTATGTAGAACATCCAAGCTACTACTGTACAGACCATGCTCTTACCAACACCAGTATGGATCCGAGACCTGGGTGCTCAATAAAAGGCACTCTGAACTCTTAGCCGCGTTCGAGAGGAAGGTCTTAAGGAGAATTGTTGGCCTCGTATGTGAGGAGTCCTTTGTGGCAGGATGTATGGAAGGCGACAGCGCGGCAGAACTTGTCTGCGATGGAGGGATGCCGTAGACCAGGACGCCCAGAGCCTGGGAGTGCCAAACTGGATGACATCGGCTCGAAATCGGGACCAGTGGAGAGATTTGTTAAATAAGGTCAAGGCCGGAACCCGGTTGTAGTGCCGATTATGATGAAATAGATCAATAGTGTTTTACCTCGTTTAAATCATACTAGTTGTATACTTAGTTTCATGAACCTATAGCGTTTGGGATGATAGTGAAGAACGTGTGATTCGAACTGACTCTATGACAGTTAGAATCACCAAAAATTGAACACATACGTAACACATCAGCCTTCTGGCCGTGTTTTGAATTCGATTTTTAAACTTAAGTATATTCAACTGATGTGAAATTATTATGTTATCGCTATGGTATACGGCTCTGATGCATTTTCTTATTCGATTGTCGTTCGGTGTTCTTCACTATTTGCTTGTGTAGTATTGTGTGTGAATCTGTTAAAAACGCCACAAACCCCTTCAATATTATACACACGTTTGCATAATCTGTTTATATTGACTTCTGTCAAGGTATTATAGCGTTGGCGACGATAGTGAAGAACGTGTGTGATGCTATCACGGTAAGAATCAGTAAAAATGGAACCAATGCTCAACACGTCAGCCCACTGCCGCGTGTACAAATTCGATTTCTAAACTCAAGTACACTCAACTGATGTAAAATTGCTTTGTTATCGCTATGGTATACGCCTTTGATGCTTTGCGTATTCCAATTTCCTTCGATCTTATTCACGTGTGTGTATCTGTTAGAAACGCCAAAGCATAATACCTTCATATTTCTTTTTTTTTTTTTATCTCCAGATTTATTTAACAATTCAATTACAGATTTATTTTACAAATATGATTCTTGCATTAACTTACTGGCTCTTCGCAAGCTCTCCAAATTAATCATTATCATTTTTTCTTATGACTTTCGGCGTACAATAACTGTTTTTATAACATTTCACAATAATTGATTTTTTATTTCTATATTTATTTTACTCTTTCTATATCATGTATTAATTATAATTTTGTTTTTTTTTTTTTTTTTTTGGTTTTAAAAAAAAAACAAATCATTATGGAAAATTTAATAAGCTTCAGGACTTGCTAAATAAGGCCAAGACCGGTTCCCGGTTGTAGTGCCGATGATGATGATGATGATGATGATGATGACAAGCAAAATAAAAAACCCGATACAAAACGTACAAACATAAACAAGGAATACAAATAAAAATAAAAAATAAAAAAAATTAAAATTAAATTAAAATTAAAAAAATTATTGGGAATTGGGGATAGAGGGAAAGAAGCTTGAGAGGCATGCTATATTTGGGGAGGTATACTCCTTTCTTCACCACTGATCCACCACTAATTGGGATGGGATCGATCTTTTATTGATGTATCTCTTCCACCGATCACCATACTAAAACACAGGCGATCTGGAATTATGATGGAGAATTCCTTTATCCCTGGCACCACGGAAAGCCTGGTAAATATTAGGGACTCCATGTTTGTCTTTTTTTTTTTCTTTTTTCTATCCGAGAAAGGGAACGCTTCTGGGGGAATGAACCCATTCTGGAAAGTACTCTCCCTATATATATATATGTATATATATATATATATATATATATATATATATATATATATATATATATATATATCATTGGGATAGAATGCTCACGATAAGAGATCATTTTCACTGCACATTGCCCTAGTTGTGTAACCACAGATAATCTTGATAATGAAGTTATCTATTCTGTTTAGTCCTGATTTGTCATACAGGAAGTTATTGGGATAGTATTTCTTATACTGCGACTCTGGGTTTCTGTACATGCCGAGGCAGGAACGCAAACACTGCCTCTCGAACACCCGAAACTTCTCCATGTAGAATGGGGATCTGTTATACCATACCGGGCAGCCATACACTAATACTGGTCGGATGAATGCCGAGAATGCAATTATGTTCACCTTGGGCTCCAAAAGACTACTACGGAAGAGACTTCGTGTCATTGGATATGCGTTTTTAGCTGCTGTAAGAGCAGCTGCTGTATGCTTACCAAAGTAAAGATACTGATCAAGCCAGATACCAATGTATCTGACTACAGTTATTACTTGTAGTCGAAGATTATTACTTCCTGCAATGGAAAATGTTTTTCAATTTCGTTTTGTATCCCTTGATGCACTGGACAGGGGCGTTCTGAAAAGGATAGTCTCTGTTTTTTGGAAATTTATTTTCAATTTCCAGCCGTCACAAAAACGTTTGATTTTGTTGAAATCATTTTGCAGAAGTGGGCAATGACGCATTTTGCGAACACTCACCAGCATTCAGCAGAGGGACGCTTCGAGGTGGAGATGCCGTTCAAACATTTCCCGCCGCCATTGGGACATTCCAGGGAAGCCGCCATCCAAAGGCTTCTGTCCATAGAGAGGCGATTCAGGCGAAACCCGGAGCTAGTCCATCAGTATGCCGAATTTATGAGGGAATACCAGAAGATGGGCCACATGCAGCGGGTGACCGAAGGAAACTCAAAATTACCGAACAACCAATGCTGCTATTTACCCCATCATGCAATAATTAAGGCCGAGAGTGAAACCACCATGCTCAGGGTGGTGTTCGATGCTTCTAGGGTCACCATTAATGGAACATCTCTTAACGATCACTTGATTGTTGGACCATCCTTGCAGTCGGACCTCATCTCAATATTGATCCGGTTTCGCAAGCATCCCATTGCGTTTGCCTCGGATATCGCCAAGATGTTTCTCCAAATTCGAGTCCAGCCTGGTCTCACCGAATTGTAACGGTTCTTTAATACATTCCCAAAGAACCGCCCATCCTCTTAAATTAACCACTTTCCAAACCCACCATAACTACCTGCAATTTTGGGGCAGCGTAAGCTACCCTTCATTCTCTTTCACCTGGAAGTCACATCTTATCAAGCATGCACACCAAACAAATTATTTCATTCATACATGAACCGTGCGTTGACAGTAGACCAACGGGAAAGAGACCGGTAGGACGGCCGCGGCGGAGATGGGAGGACAATGTTAGGTTTGACCTTGAGGAGATCGGATCGAATGGTCAAGCGTGGGAGGAGAGTGCCCAGGACAGGGAACGTTGGCGAACCCGAGTCGGTGAGGTCATGAACTTCCGGGTTCCTACAGGCCAATAAATAATAATAATAATACATGAACCGTGCCAGACAATCGGCTCAGCTTGTCAGCAATTATAAAAGATAAATACACGCTGGCCAGCGTAATTGTTGACATAGCTGTAGGCGGTATTCTTGCTACGGTTCATGAGTGAATATCGCGCCTATACCCTTAGGTCCGCAACACTTGCGACAATTCCCTTTCATCGGTTATCAACCGATCCTGGAATTTGGGCATGGAAAAGATCATTATTTAGGTAACCTTACCCATGCCATGCATATGATGACCCGCCTGAAAACCTACATTAAACATACAGTATCCCACTGTGTGCGTTTTACTTACCCGCATATTAATCTAAACATATACCCATCCAGCCTGACCCTTTGCCGCCGTCGACGAGGTTCCTCTTGACTTATGTCAACAAAATAATTTGCCTCCTTGTGCACCGGAGCCATATGACTAGATTGGATATTGCCTACATCGGTGTTTCCAAGGAATCTTAGGCAAATACCATGACGACCCCTTTTGTACCATAGGCACATCATATACATCATCTGTGCATCATCATCATCATATACACCATCGATCTGTGAAATAGCGTTTTTGTTTACTTTGAAACAAAAATCTATTTCGATCTCTGGCATACATCCCAACGATGTACTTCTGTTTGATCAGGTGTCCACCGATCATTGTCCTCATCGCAGGACATTGTACTTTTCCTATACGCCCACATATATAATCCTCCCTTATCTATGCAATTCGCGGCCATCGAACAGATGGATGTGAGTTGCTGCATCTGAGTCAGATTTAATTCACGTAAGTGGGCACACCTAAAACGAAGAACGTCTCTGCGCGGGTATCTCAGTTAATTTTACAATTGTCGTTTTGTATATGCGTTCCCTGATCGGTGTTGAGAAAGTCGCCACCAAAGTGTAGTGAAAAATAATTCCTTCCTAGATTCGTTCGCGAAAGTTAATAATTATAAATTCACCCTATGCAAATGGGACAAATGTTAACCGATAGAAAACATTTATATTAAAATAACGAAGTGATATTTCGGTCAACAATAAAAAGGTTCCAGTGTGTTTCATTTCCCTTTACCGGACATCGGGGTTTTGTGAACAATTGTCTACGTGAAAGAACGGGGGGTTATTAAGTGAACCAGCGCCGTACGCTGGCGCACACGACTTAAAACCCCACATTGGTGACCAATCGACGCGAGTTGAACACGCCTTCGCTGAACTTTTGTGACCCAGTGAGTGAATATTCAAACAATTTCGATCCCTTGGCGAATGTGGTGAAGGGCTGTTAAAAACATAAAGCCTACAGAACAGTGGTGATTCTATACGTGACAGTGTGGTGTCAAATAAAAGTAAAGAACTTTAAAAGGGTATGAAGAACCCCACCCCATCTGTAAACACGCTTCCAGTGCTAGTGCGAGTGACTACAACTGATCTGTAACGCATCCTGGCGACGACCGCCCCACCATTCCGGAGACCTAACATCACCACTAGGAGCTGCAGCCCCAACTCAACTTCATCAAGTAAAGACATCAGGTAACCTACTTTTTATATATTTTCGTTTTCTTTGAGTTGTTCAAAGAGCGTCCAGCAAATACACTGGCGTCTTGCTAAATTTAGTAAAAGTGAATAAAAAGCACATCGTTACTCTTAAGCTATTGAGTGTAACGCATTGCCTCAATTTTTGTAACACAAATTTATTTACCCCTAGTGTTTCCAATTGTGAAGAATTATTAATGTCTTTTTATTCCAAAATAAATTCAGAAGGTGCATAAAACTTTTTTGTTAATTTTCCTCCCTTTCTTCTTCTAAGAATAATAACATTTTCACTTATAAGTCTTACCGTCACTTGAGCTACATACCACCATCATCAAATTAAATTAAATTAAGAACATGGAACACTTAAAGAAATTTTTGTAGTTAAAGTAAGTGCTAATGTAAAAAACAGAGGAAATTATAATTAAGAAGTTGCCCGTACGAGATATTACTCACGTTACTTTCAATAAAAAGCGCACGTTTCAAAGTCTAATATTCATTTTTGTTGGTTTGTTTTTTTTTTCACGACATCTTAACTATTTTAAGTCCGGGGGCTGGTATTAAAACTGTTTGTAACAGCATTAACAATCAGATGTACGAATATACAAATTGTTTAAATTATCTTAAAAAATTCAGTTTATTAAAAAGAAGTTTCTCCTAGTTGGCTTTGTATTATTTTATTTTTTTTTTTATTATTATTTAGGAATTTAAATTCCTTATAGATAACTGTTTTAATTGAACTATTGGTCATCCAGAATTCTTCCTTCCACGAAAGAGAAGATACCTTTGATAATTTTTTTCCCCATATCATGCCATCATTTTCTTTTGCTTTTTTTGCCAATTACGCTTTTCAATTAAAGATTTGCATAGCGATTACACCTGTATACTTTGATGATAATACTTTCACCCTTGTGTCTTATACGTTTGTAATAAATTCTTTGATATTGTGTACCATACAAAGATATAGCCAACAATAAATTATTATAGTTTTTTTTAAGAAATTAAAACCTACAGAAGAAAACAACGGTAAACAAAGATATTAAAAATAAACCAGGCGAAGTAATTGTATGAATTAAATCATTATTTAACAAGCATTGTTACCGTCTCAATAAAAATTGTAAGCCCCTTCTGGGTACAAGCAAGCACAAAAATTTAAAACCGAAAATAATTTTGCTAATTACATACACGAAAACAAAATCAAATTTTTTTTTATAGATAAACCACACATGATAATATCTTTCATGAAGGCCCTTCAGGCAAACCAAAAACACATTGCACGTTTTTTATAAAACTCTTCCGCTCATTTGAAAACCAAATAAACGATAAACACGCATATAAACATAGAGCATATAATATAAGTAAAGTGAAATTAATTACATGCTTACACATACATTGTACCAGGAAACAAACAAGCGTGATACAAATTAAAACTAATTAGTGTACTAGCTATCTAATAATTTATTGCTCCCATACACTTGTAAACCCCTTCAGGGTATTAAGTAACATACAATCCCGTTTCGGCAGTACATACAACACTACTTTAACGCGGCTCAACACTTTCAGGCACACGCACGCCACGTGACGTAAATCTTTTTTTAAATTTAATTTCGTTTTTGATTGTTTCAACCGAAGCTTTCACAATTTTAAAATTAAGCTGTATAACAAGACAGCCCTGTCCGTTTTATTCGCGACCAATCGACCACGTTTTGACTACATCCACCTTCACTCTACTACTCTCGACTCCCTGCTACTCCTTTTAACTCATTGGCCTTTTCCCCACTCCTCGCGTCCTCTGGCGATCTATTACTACTTCCTCTGTAGAAACCTGCTATTCAATCCTGCCTTCTAGCATAACCCGTTTCTATTTCTGGTGGTGTACCCTCGATCTTCTCCAATCCTCTACTCCTCGCGTCCTCTTGCGACCATTTCTACTTCCTCCGTAGGAACTTTGACTTGATTTGACTTGACTCTACCCTTTAGGCATTACCCCATTACGCGATGGCCCGTTCTCGGAACGCCCCACCCCAAGAGGATCAAGAACAACTCGAGTCCCTCGAGTTTCACGACGCCTCCAGCGCCTACTTCCCTTATGCACAGGTCGCTACCGTCCATGATTCGACAGCACAGCCTGCTCCTCTTGCATTTCACAATGCCCCCGGTGTCGTTAACCGACCCCATCCTCCTAATATTAAACTACCTCCATTCGACGAAGAGAGACCTGAGCTGTGGTTCGCAACAGTCGAAGTAATTTTTACAGCTCACGGTCCAGTCCCTGAGGCTCTTCGGGCAGCAGAACTTCTCAATGTTCTCGGCCCCAATCAGTTACTGCACGTAGCACAAATTATCCGTTCACCAGGCTTCACACTCTACACTGACCCTAAGACCTCTCTCTTGAAAGCCCTTAGTGTCCCATTGGCAACTAGACAACAGCAGTTGGCCCGGGAAACCAACATTGCTGGTCTGCGTCCCACACATTATCTCGCGCACTTAAGATCGTTAGCGGGCCCGGAAATGCAAGACGACCAGATTAGGCCGCATTTCCTCAGGTCTCTGCCCAGCTCTACTCAGGCCATTTTGACGGTCGTAACGGACCAAAGTCTGAACCACCTGGCCCAGATCGCCGAAGATATTCAGGCGATACACCCTGCACAGGATGAACCTCCAGCCTACCAAGTGGCAGCAGTAAATACCCGCCCGCCAACCCGACAACTTCCTTCACAGCTGCACATACCTCACAGAAGGCCCGCAGCCTACTGCGGCCCTCACCTTCCTCCAAGGACCCAAGAGGACAGGTCCAATGAAGCCCTTCCCAGAAGCATTCCCGCCCAAGTCACCACTTCTGACCTTCGCGCGCTACAGACCTCATTCCTCCGCGACCTAAATCAAATTCGCGCGGAGGCGAGATGCAACCAACGAGGCGCTCAGAATCGTGCCGTATCTAATCGTCCCTTGGAGCGGCAACAACCTTCCCAAAATGCCCCTCAGCGGGCCAACTTTCGCCGAGCACTACCTCGGCCTTCACAGGACGGCAACATTCAGAGGCAAAATACGCCCAATAACGCCGCCTCTCTCCCTTTGTGCGTCAATCACCAACGATACGGTGATCGCGCATTTAATTGCAAGGCGCCCTGTGGTTGGACGCAACCAGCCACCAATCAGGGACGACCTTTAAAACTAATTTTGCCGACCGATACCCTCGCGCAACCGGCCGGCACCCCTGCTATAAGTCGCCTAACCATACGGGACCCCAAACTGAATATCGCTTTTACTGTCGATACCGGCGCCGATATATCAGACCCCCCGCGATCGTTCGCCCCACGCAACCGCGTGCCCGCCGCTCTAAAACTGTCAGCCGCCAACAATTCACCGATACTTACGTACGGTCGAAGACGACTGACACTAGATCTGGGTCTACAACATCCCATCACATGGCGCTTCGTCATTGCGGATGTTAATGAACCCCTAATAGGTTCCGACCTATTAGGCGCACACAACCTGTTGGTCGATATGACCCATAACAGGCTGGTGGCTCCAACCGCACCCCCCTTGCCCATGACGGCATCTTCAGCGGTAACATCTAGGGCCACCAAGTGCACAGACCCGGTACAGGCCATGGTACAGGAATTTGTCAGTACAACAATTCCTCTACCTAATCAGCGCCGGCACAAAGCCACGGTGTTTCATCACATAGAAACACGTGGTCCCCCGGCGAGCCACCGCCCAGGTCGACTGGCGCCCGAAAAATTACGCGCGGCACCCGCTGAATTCGATCACATGATTGAACTTGGTATCTGCCAACCGTCGGACAGCCCCTGGGCAAGCCCACTCCACTTAGTGAAGAAACGTTCCGGTGAGTGGCGCCCATGCGGTGATTATAGGCTGTTGAACGCAGCAACTGTCCCGGACAGATACCCTCTCGCATACCTCTACGATTTTTCGTATAAACTACGAGGTTGCAATGTCTTCACTATCCTGGATCTCACCAGGGCCTACCACCAAATTCCGGTGGCACCAGAAGACATCCCCAAGACCGCAGTTATTACACCCTTCGGACTCTTCGAGTTCAAAGTGATGACTTTCGGCCTCAGGAATGCCGCGCAGATATTCCAACGTTATATCGACTCGGCATTACGTGGTCTCAATTGCTGCCACGCATACCTTGATGACATCCTCATCGCCTCCAAAGACCATGCCGAACATAAACGCCACTTACGTCAGTTCCTGGAGCGCCAACGTGAATTCGGTCTTGTCATCAACCCAGATAAGTGTCAATACGCCAAGGAGCAAATTACCTATCTGGGTTATGTCGTTGACGACCAGGGCATTCGCCCACTGCCAGACCGTGTGGAGGCCCTCATGAAATATCCCCGTCCCACCAACGTAAGTGAGCTTCGTCGATTTCTGGGCATACTCAACTTCTATCGTCCGACACTGAAAAATGCTGCCCAGATTCAAGCTCCATTAAACGAAAGGAGCTAAGCACAATGACAAGCGCCCAATCCCCTGGACAGAAGCCTAGGATCGAGCTTTCCAACTGTCCAAAGATCAATTGGCAAATGCCACTTTACTCCGATACCCCCTCGAGGGAGCAGCACTGTCCATCCAATGCGACGCATCGGATACCGCAATCGGAGCTGTCCTCGAACAGGACATCGAAGGCCGACCGGAACCACTTGGTTTCTTTTCAAGGAAACTGAGTCCCACAGAGCGACGTTACAGCGCTTACGATCGTGAATTACTTGCGATCTACAGTGCTGTTAAATACTTCCGTCACACGGTAGAAGGTCGTTCGCTCTCCATCTCGACAGACCACAAACCGCTGGTGTATGCGTTCCGGAAGAAGTCGGGAAATGCCTCCCCCCGACAAGAGCGTCAACTAGACCTCATAGGGCAATACACTACGGAGATCAAGCACATCTCCGGTAAACAGAACGTTACGGCGGACGGCGGAATCGATACGATTCACTTGCGTACCGCCTTAAACAACACTGACCTTGCCCTAGCTCAAGAGGAGGACGAACAGCTCAAGTCCCTCTTAACCGCCGATACGGCACTAGAGCTTAAGAAAATTACTCTTCGCGACCCTTTGGGCGAAATCTGGTGTGATGTTTCCACTGGAACTGCTAGACCTTACATTCCCGAAAAACTTCGTAAGGGCGTGTTCCAGGTTTACCACAATCCAGCCCACCCCAGCGGCCGAGTAACAGCCGCTGCTGTCCGTCGCAAATTTGTTTGGCCCCGGATGAGCAAAGATCTTACCGGTTGGGCCCGTGCTTGTCTCCAGTGCCAACGCTGTAAAATAGCGCGACATAATGTACTGGAGCCAGCACAGTTCAAGCTTCCCACGGCACGCTTCGCCCATGTCCATATAGACATAGTGGAACCGCCTACTCCATCAAGAGGTTTCTCCTATATCCTCACTATGGTGGTCTCGCTGCACGCGGTGGCCAGAGGCGACACATCTCCGGGCAGTTACTGCCGAATCAGTCGCCAAGGCCTTTTACTCAACTTGGGTCACACGATTGGGTGTACCAAGAACTTTAACTTCGGACCGAGGCCCACAATTCGAGGCTACAATATTCAGGCAGCTAACGAATCTCCTTGGCTGCCAAAGAAGTCGTACCACCGCCTACCACCCGCAATCCAACGGGATGATAGAGCGCTGGCATAGATCCCTCAAGGCCTCACTCATGTGTCATAACGACACTCAATGGTTCGACGCCCTGCCCATTGTCCTCCTCGGCCTGAGGGCAAGTATTAAAGAGGGGCTGGGAGCTTCGGTAGTAGAGCTCACCTACGGTACTAACCTCCTTCTTCCGGGAGAACTCGTCCTGAACGGCGAAACACCGCGTGACCAACTTCGCGAATTGGGACATCTCCGTGACCTGCTACGTAAGATTGGGGCAACACCAGTAGCCAGGCACGGCTCCAAAAAACTTTTCGTCCACCCTGAACTGCACAGCTGCACGCACGTCTTTGTCAGGCTGGATAAGGTCAAAAAACCCCTCGACTCCCCCAATGATGGCCCATTCAAAGTCTTCCGCCGCATCAACGACCACGTCTTCGAGATCGATATCAGAGGCAAGCGATCCACGGTCAGCGTCGAAAGACTTAAGCCCTGCTTTCTGGAAGCTTCAGCTCAAGAACAGCCTCCTATCCAAGACACAACTGCCGCCCGACCTACACAACCTCCCCGCACCCGCGCCCATGCGCGCACCCACAGACAACTACCCCCCTCTCAATCTTCCTTACCTGTTTCGTGACTTTAATACATTCCCATTCATTTAATACATTCACATTCACATTCTCAGTTAATTTTACAATTGTCGTTTTGTATATGCGTTCCCTGATCGGTGTTGAGAAAGTCGCCACCAAAGTGTAGTGAAAAATAATTCCTTCCTAGATCCGTTCGCGAAAGTTAATAACTATAAATTCACCCTATGCAAATGGGACAAATGTTAACCGATAGAAAACATTTATATTAAAATAACGAAGTGATATTTCGGTCAAAAATAAAAAGGTTCCAGTGTGTTTCATTTTCCTTTACCGGACATCGGGGTTTTGTGAACAATCGTCTACGTGAAAGAACGGTGGGTTATTAAGTGAACCAGCGCCGTACGCCGGCGCACACGACCCAAAACCCCACAGACTTCCAAGGAATTGTTTGGCGAGACAACCCAGAGGAGGAGTACCAAACTTTCATGCTGCTAACCGTAACATATGGAACGGCGTCTGCTCCATTTTTGGCAACGCGTTGTTTGGTCCAGATTGGCAAGGAGATCGAACAATCGTGGCCGGCGGCAGCGCGAATCATCAGAGAGGACTTCTACATGGATGATTGTATATCAGCAAGAGGAGCTGTCTATAACAAGAACATTCTCCAGCTTCACTCGAATGGTACGAATAGTAACGTGGCTAAAGCGGTTCATCGATAACAGTAGCTGCAAAGGGGGCGGAAGTCAGCCAGGCGGTCGGGCGTTCTCGATGCTGAGGAAGTGAGGGTGGCCATACGCACCATATAGCGAGCGGCTCAGACCGAATCGTTCGAGATGGACCTAACGGCCATTAGAGCCGGGAGACACTTATCAAGACGAAACGAACTGGCTGCGCTCGACCCATTCATTGATGACCAAGGTATCCACAGCGTGGGCGGAAGACTAGAGGCAGCAAAGGTGGAATACGAACGCTGACATCCACCAATCCCTCATCGGCAACATCACCTGGCAAAGATCGTCGTGGGGGATTTGCACTTGAGACTGATGCACGCTAGAAGCCGGTTACCGCTCGCCGCGGTGAACTCCAGGTACTGGATCATAGGGAGTCGAGAACTTGTTTGGAAGGTCATCGCTGAATGCGCGGTTTGCGTTCGTCACAAGAGACGGGTGCTATCTCAACAAATGGCCGCATTGCCAGCCAGTAGGATTAATCCTGCACGGCCATTTAGTAACGCCGGCGTTGATTATGGAGGTCCTATCACCCTTCGGACATGGAAAGGACGCGGCGCGAAACGAGTCAAGGGCTACATCTGTCTCTTCGTGTGCTTGGCAACCAAGGCAATACATCTCGAAGCGGTTAGCTAGCTATCCAGCGAGGCTTTCCTGGCAGCATTAAGGAGATTTCTCGCGCGTAGGAGTTTTTGTCACACCTTATGGAGTGATAATGGTACCAATTTTGTTGGGGCATACCGAGTACTGCGAGAAGTTTATGAACACATAAACCGGAAGGCTACCCAGGCCCGGATCATGACGGAGTTGGCCACCAATGGGATCACTTGGAGATTCATTCTCCCGGCAGCTCCCCACTTTGGTGGCTTGTGGGAGGCAGGAATCAAGTCCGTGAAGCATCATCTAAAGTGAGTTATTGGAAATGCGTTTTGGCGTTCGAGTAGCTTACTACCGTGTTGACCCAGATCGGGGCTTGTCTGAATTCCCGACCGCTGGTTGTCCTACCAACGGAGCCTGGCGACCCCGAGGTGCTGACCCCCAGTCATTTCTTAGTTGGAGGACCGGCTATGAGCGTTCGGGAGTCGATCCGGGAGAGACAACAATCACTTGGCGGTCCAGATGGAAGTACTTGCAGGCGTTGCATCGAGCATTTTGGTACCGGTGGAAGAACGAATACCTCTACACGTTGCAGGCTCGCAACAAATGGTATCATCCGGAACCAAACCTAGGAAATCCGGTCGTGGTGCTTCTGAAGGACGAGCAACTATCTCCGACCTATTGGCCCATGGGAAGGGTTATCGAGCTTCATCCTGGCAGAGATGGCAAGGTGCGGGTGGCAACTGTAAAGATTCAGGGAGGAACCCTTTAGCGACCCGTCACGAAGTTGGTCCTACTCCGGTTGCGGAATATGAGACGGTTGAACCGACAGTTCAAGGTGGGCGGAAAGTTGGAGACGGAGCAGCACACGACGGCCGACTAGCAGCACACGACTGCCGACTGGCGGACTGAGCAACGCACATTTTATACTCTGGCTCTCTTTGTTCCTGTGACAACATGCGAACGAGGGAAAGGAGACAAAAAAGCGAATATAAGCAGCGGCAGTTGTGGAGTTGAGGCGAGTACAAGTCAACCAGTCAAACGCTGCACATCCAAAGCAAGGAAATCTAATTCAGATGTTGTATATTTAAAGTAAATAAACGTTCAAACTTTCAAACGAGTAAAACGAGTTTACAATTATATTTCCACATTTCACCACAAATTATTTACCCATTATCATATCGTAGATAATGTATAATAAATATTCGGGCATACCTAGATTTCATAACTTATATACCAGCCCTTCTAACCATACGTTATCGAAAGCCTTTTCAAAGTCAACCAAACAGACGCCTGTGCATTGTCGCTCCGCCTTGTTCCACTGTACGTCGGAAACAGGTTTTGTCGCAGCGTGAACTGTGTCATGTTGCGATCGGAAACCCAACTGGTTGTTCGGAATAATACCATTATCCTCACACCAGTTAGGCAATGCTTTATTTATAACTTTCTCGAATATCTTGCTGATGTTCGGAAGCAAACTAATCGAACGAAGATTGGCTGGATTGCTCCTGTCCTTGCCCTTTTTGGGGATGGGACGGACTACTGCAGATTTCGATTGGTTTGGATAATATACATTATTTAGAGCGGTATTAAACAAAATAGTGTAAACCCTCACTACTTCAAGAAGTAAATGCTTTAAAACAATGTTTAGAATACTATCTATTCCAGAAGATTTTTTGTTCTTAATCTTTCTAAGAATGTCCGTCAGTTCATTCTAGTGTTTAGATTTCTAAGCGGGGAATCCGATCTGTTGTTTTCACTAAGGATAGAGAAACTTCGACTTAAGAGACGCCAATTGTTGAGTTCATTGTGTGGCGAAATATGTTTTTGCAGAGCCCTATTTTCCAGGTCAAGGTTAGAATGAGCCGATTGGTTCAATCTATACACTGCTTCGAAACAAGCACCAATTGAGTTCGTTTTGTCTTGCGGATCCTCGACTATTATGAACTCTTCGTTAGAGTTGATGTGTCCCACGGTAAGTTCTGCGTTCAACAGAGTTTGACAATTCTCGGGAGTCCGCGGAACTCGCAGACATGGGATGTCATTATAATCATTCCTTCGAAAGACTTTATTTATTTGAGGAAACATATTCGGTCCACTAGCTTTAATGGCTTGAATTCTGTTGTTCCAGTCTTCATTAATTACTGATCTATAGTTGTCACGAATCAGTTTTTGAAGATTTTTAATTAGTGACTTAATTGTTTTTATTTCCTGGCTCTTTGGATCGCTGAACTTTCTGTAGAGCAGTTTTAACTTAGAAAGCAGAATACTCTTTTGCCTATATAGCTCGTCGATCGTTGCGTTTCTGTATCGGTTTGTATGGCTCTCCATGTGAGACACTTTTGGGGTAGAACGATTCATTGTATTAGTAACAATGTTGTTTATCGTCGGGAGATAATGATCAATTTTGTCATTATGAAGATTTCTGTCGGTTGGTGGATCTATGCCATTGGAGCGTAATTTTTTTTTATTATCCGATCAAAGCGCGACCAGTGTGCTTTTCCAAAATTAAAAGAATGTATCTGATTGTACTGCTCAAGTAGTGAGTGTGTGGTGTTTCTCGTGTGGTGAGGAAGAGGTATTGTGGAGCAGAAGTATGTTGGAGTTTCTACGTAAAAGTTAGTTACCACGAAAAGGTTGCTTGGGATTCAACTTAAAACAATTTTTATTAAACAAAAACAAACACAAAAATAGAGAACTTCGATAGCTCCTTGATAGTATAGTGGTTAGTATACTCGCCTGTCACGCGGGAGACCGGGGTTCGATTCCCCGTCGGAGAGCCTCTGGCGCAAGACTAATAACCTTGCCCGGAAAAAACAAATCATTATGGGAAATTTAACAAGCCTCAGAACTTGCTAAATAAGGCCAAGACCGGTTCCCGGTTGTAGTGCCGATGATGATGATGATCTGATTGTACTGCTCAAGTGGTGAATGTTCGTTTGGGACGTTGTATTACGGCACCAGGTCCATAATGATCGCTATCGTACTCGATTGTGCGAACACAATTTCGAGTAGTTAAAGGCCGTATCTAATAATTGTATTCGCTGGTCCAGCAACAGTAAATCCAAGATGGAATTTCCTCTTGTATATGACGGAGTACTTGTAGCGTACAATTCTAGCTTATGTTCGATAGCGTTTGTTTGCCAACAGTCGAACAACGCATTGCCTCTTGTGTTTGTGATAAGGTTACCCCAAGCGCTGAGCTTGGAGTTGAAATCTCCCGCCATAAAGAAATAATTATTTTCCGAGTCTAACTTGAGACTTTGGAAAAGGATATCTAGTTCATTGATAAACTGTATACACTGTGGAGCTTCGGAAACATAAGCAGAGATCACATATAGATGCCATCGACTTTTCAATGGAATATCTATAACGCAGGCTTCTAGTGCCTGGAACTTGTATACATCTCTACTGTAAACGACTTTGTGTTGTAGACCATTTTTAAGTACGACATTTTAATGATTAAGGCATTTTAATGATATTGCGAGATTGTTCTAATATGGGTGCATTTTTTACTCCACCTGACATTTGGGCGCTTGACACACTTGGTGCCACGAAATTGTAAGAGTGAGTTTTCATTCGTTTCTCTTCTTCAACTTGCTTCTTTCTTGCTTCCAACTTTGATTTTAGTTTTTGGTACTTAGGGCAACCTCTGAAGTTAGCAGGGTGACCTGTGTTGTTACAGAGGACACAGGATGGTTTATTTCATTCGAGGGCTGTTCTTTGCCCAATGGGCGTTCTCCAATGATATTTAGGCATTTGACGCATCTGAAATGCATACTGCAATTCGCTGCTGCATGGCCAAAGCGTTGACAGCGCATACACTGCAATACGTGGTTGGGCTTCTTTATTCTCGCCCAACTTACTGATTGGTGATTAATGTATTTAATATATCTCAGTCCATCAGTTTTACTATTGAGGCTTAGCGACACAAAGAAGAAAGGCAACTTACGGTTGCGATTTCTAGAATTTGCTGTAAAAAATGATTTCACACCTGTAAATTTCAAGGTATCGTTTTCGAAGCTTTTTAGTTCTTCGAGCACTTCTTCCGGAGTAAAGGAAGGATCAACTCCTTTGGGGAGCATGGATGCAATATTCTCCGATAAAGGGGTGTACGTGTAGTACTCGCTTTTCGATTTCCCCAATGCCGATTTAATTTTGCTATAGCCATCTAAATCATCGCATGTTAAACTTATCTTAAAATTATTTATCCGTTTTGTTTTAAAAGTTTTGCATGTCAACTCACCCAATTTTATGAGATCCTTTGTCTCCATGTAACTAATGTAGGTAGGAGGTACTATAGCGTTTGAAATAATAGTGAAGAAGATCGTGTGATTCGAACTGACGCTATGACAGTTAGAATCACCAAAAATTGAACACATACGTAACACATCAGCCTTCTGGCTGTGTTTTGGAAAAGGAAAAGTCCAGACCAACTTGAGGTACCGCACTTACCTGGACAACATCACGTCCACAGACGCGGTCCCAAGCCCAGCGGGGGCCGCCAGTAACCCAACGTTGAGTCGACACCAGAAGGCAAGGAACTTAACGTCCCCAAAGCCTCTAATACCGAGCTAAACGCTCCATACCTAAAACCTACGACCTGAAACAAGGAGAAACATCCATGCATCCTTCGACGTGTGCAATCGCAAGCTGAGTGACTGCCAGCACCACAAGTCGGCAACCCTGAACATCTGCACGGGATGCAGGGAATTGCAACCAAAACAATTAACCGACCAACGGACGTGGTGCGGTCGATCTAAACATTAGATCACCCAAATATTCACCGCAAACAAAGGAGCGCATTCCTTAGCCTCGTAAACACCCAGATGGCGCGAAAAACCAAGCACCACGTAACTCCAAACAAGACTTTGTTTGGAGTTTTACGAAGGCCAGCTGCAATAAATAAATACGGCACAGCATTGCGCCGTTGCCACTGTCCGCCAAGCAGAAATGCATCAGCGGAATGTTTGTTTTTCACACCATGTGAAAAACTCTCTTGGATTTCAAATCCAATAGATACCAGCGGACTAGACGTCCAGGCGATCGTCAACACCAGATGGTCGACCTAACCAAGCAGCGTGGGAATAGAATCCGCCGTCAACAACGACGGTGAAGCTTCCATATGTATGCGTGAGAATTTTCTCCTTACAGGAAATTGTGTCTGCACAACTGCAGATACAAAACACACAGATACTGGAAAAACAGTATCCGATAGGTTGCAAGAGAGGAGTTTTTATATCGAGCATCGGCCCAAAGTGTCGTCACAGAGAAACCCTACGAGGAGGTCGGTCCGCGCCGCGCAATTTTTCGCTACAGAAACAGGACGAGAAGGTTTGATTTTACGTACAGTGGTTTTAAGACGCGTTCAAGTGTATTAAGTCCTTGAATTTTCTGTTGTTACAACCGAACGAATGATATATATTTTTAAAATCGGATGTTTTTCTAAAAGAAATAGACAGTATATACGGGTAAAAATATCTTATTGTAATAGTGGCGAACTAAAATAAATTAGACCAAAAGAAATCCAACGAAACGAAACATTTGTGTGAGAAATACATGCGCTGGTTTACTAAAGGCAGCTTAAACTAAGAGTTATCAACTGTACATGTTATACAATAAGTTAATTAATTAAGTGGTTGAATGAATCGAATGTGTACTTAGAAGCTAAAATTTTAAAACATACCTAACATTAAAATTATAATAAAAGGAAATGTTCGCAGTGTTTTTATTGTATGGTTGTGTTCTTTCCGTGTCGGTTGGTGAACAGGTTGTTCCTTTTGTTTGTGAACAGTGTTCGGTGGAACACTTCGACTAAGACCAAATCCGCCAAAGTACTCTCTCCTTTTCTTTTACTGGCACCTGCTGAGATGGTTCCTGCCTCTGATTTGGTACCTGCTGTAGATGTGATTCTTGCTGTTGTTGTTGATGTGAATTCTGCTGTTGAGTGTCCTTAGCTTTGTCTTCGTGGGTTGCTGTTGTCTTTGTTCTTCCTGTCTTGTATCATATTCGTTTTCCGCTCATCCTGGTTCAAATTGTTGGCTTTTTGTTCTTCTTAGCTTGTCATGTTTCCTTTGTCTTCGTGGGGTTGCTGTTGCCCTTGTTTTTGCTGTTGTTGTATTCTGTTTTTTGTTTTTTAGTTTAAGAACTTCCTCCATTTGTTTATCCAGTTCTTGTTTTTTAAGACTAATCTCCTGGATGAGTCTGTTGAGAACCTCGACCTGATTGCTGGCGTCTGCATTTATTTCGCTAACAGCCAATTCTTGGAAGTGGTTTCCAGCCCCTGAGTACTGGACACCATGGGCGTTGTCTTCGTTGTCCCTGTTGACACCCAACGTGCCTGTGTCCTTGTTTTTATTGGCTTATGTCGTATAGCCTTTAAATTTAGGTCTGTATTTTGTCTTCTCCGAAGCGCCATTTTGTCATCCATTTGATTTGCGTCCATATTATGGACCACGTGTTTTCACTTTTTTTTATTATTTTTTTTTTTTATTGCGCGAAGGACAAATAGATTGCGGCATCGCGCACACTCACAATGTTCGCGCGCTGTCACGTAAACACCGTTCACAGATAACGTGTTACTCACACACTTTTGTATTAAACTGTGTTCTTTGCTTTGACTGTCACAACACGTTCGTTGTCTTTTATTTGATTATATTTATATATATTAACTTTGTTTCGACTGATTTTATCACTGGAATTTATTTGTTCATAAATAGTCTTTATATTTCAACCACTCGCGACTTATAAAAGCAACCTTTTTTCATTTAACACGATCGCCGAATTGAAAACTAGTGCGCACTCGGTCATCGTGTATCGTTGCGATATGTTTAGGGTTGGCTTGGTACAATTTTGTTGTTTATAATAGTGCTTTAATTCTAATACATATGGAGTTAATATGTACATTGCTTTTCTTGCTACTTAAGTATTTAATAATATTCAGTCTCGCTGCTAGTGATTTCTTAAGATCTAAACAGTGTTGTTTCCCGAAATCATCATCATCAGCACTACAACCAGGATCCGGTTTTGGCCTTAATTAGCAGGTCTCCCCACCGGTCCCGATTTCGAGCCGATGTCATCCAATTTGGCACTCCCGGGCTCCGGGCGTCCTGGTCTACACCATCCCTCCATCGCAGACAAGGTCTGTCACGCTGTCGACTTCCCCACATCCTGTCTGTTTCCCAAAATACTTATTATTAAATGTTATTCCTAGGATTTTTATGTTGGGGATATTTTGGATAGTTTTATTATTTATGTTGACGTGTGTTTGGTGGGAAAATTGGGGGTGTAGCGGGAGTGTACTGGAGTATATGTGGTTGGCTTTACACTGAAACTGTGTATCGTTGTATGTACCTTCAGATTACCCTGTCGGCCACATGATCACACTTGAGTGCCACTAGTACCGTGCGGTTGGCCATCTCCACTTGTCCATTGGAACGTGGCGTTTTAACGGCCGTCATAATATGCTATATGCCGTAAGTTTAACATTATCTTGTAAATTCGCTGGCCGTGCATGCTGCACCTCTGTTGGTGATTAAGCGCTTGCGCATGCCGAAGAATTCGCTGGCCTGGTTTAGCACAACTATCACTCCTTTTGTATTAATTGTCCTTACGGCCGTCAAAACCGTGTATTTGGTAAAGTAGTCCATCAGTGCTATCAAGTGTTTAGCCCATCCTCTTCCAGTGATAAAGGGTCCGAGATGATCCAAGTGGACCATATGGAAGGGTATGGGCACCCTCTTCGTGCAGTGCAGCTCTCCCTCTATCGGTCCACCCTTTTTTGTTTGTATACGTGCACTCCACTTATCCCTCGATATCATCATCATCGGCTCAACAACCGGGAACCGGTCTTGGCCTTATTTACCAAGTCCTGAGGCTTGTTAAGTTTTCCATGATAATTTGTTTTACCGGGCAAGGTCATTAGTCCTGCGCCAGAGGCTCCCCGACGGGGAATCGAACCCCGGTCGCCCGCGTGACAGGCTGGGATACTAACCACTATACTATCGAGGAGCCACTATCCCTCGATATAGCCCCTGACACAACTTCGCATCGTTGCGAACCAGTACGTCCTTTTCAGCCTTTCAATCGTTCCGGACGACCCACTTTCTTCGCTTGCCGTCGCGCCTAAGCAGTCTTCCTCCGTCTAACTGGTATTCCTTATGGAGGTTGTGGCGTTTCTACTAACACCACTGCTACCTTTTTCAACCTACCTTCAAATCTTCCTTCCTAAGGCTCCACTAATTTCATCATTTTTACCATGCAAGCGCAATAACTTCCCCAAGCATTCTCCCACCGATTGAATTACCTTTCGGTTATGCAAATAGCATCCAACATCAAGCATCTGCCCATCAAGGACATTCGCGCAATTAACGCGTTATATAAATATCCCTAGAATAAATTCGGTACGCCAGTACCGCATACATCAATGCATCTCAGCATTGTTCTAAAAGGAAAACATTTCGGTTGCCATACTAGATAACCGAAGTGGATTATGAAAACAATCAGCAGAACCCCTGTCTGCCTGCATTTACTGTCCCACACGTGCGCAATAGATTTTCATGTTGCACCAGTACTCACGGCGGCTTTTATGCAATCTTCAAAGCACCGGCGCAATTCGCGTCTAGCTGCCAAGAGCCGAATTCAATGCCAGTGTAAATACTCACACTGGAATTCGACCCATGACTCTTTTTTTTTTTCCATTTTTTAAACATTTTTTTATTTTCATTCTATTTTCTTAGTTTCTAAATTAAAGGCTAGACAAAAAATGCTTAAATTCTAGCTTAAATAGCTTATATAATAACTTACTGGTCCTTCGCAGACGCTCTAAGCTAAACATTACTTAATATTTGTATAATTTGCCTTTCGGCGACAGAACTTTGTGGCAGTACTGATAATTATTTGAAATACAAAGAAAAATTTGAAAAACTTTGTCAATTTTTTTTTTTTTTTTTTTTTTTTCTTAAAATTTAACTTACTTAACTTACCTAAACTTATCTATTTTTTTTTTTTTTTTTTTTTTGTTTTTTTTTTTTATTTTATGTAAAATCACTTAGCTTAACTTAACTTAAAACTTATACTACCCTAATTCTAGAAAAGCTAAGTCTATGTAAGCTAGCTGATGATACTATGATTCTATACCGACTTTGGTATCCAGGTCTTTATATGCCATTCAACCACCAGAACTGTTGACGCTGTCTAATACTATCGTCCCGGTCTCTGTGGGAGATAGCCCTACTGAAGCGCAGGAGCTCTTCTTCGGTGCGCGTTACTTCCCGGTCGTAGCACAATCGCCCGTCTACGGAAGATCTACTTACATGATAGATCAGCGGAATTCCGGATCTATCCTGTATAAGCCCTTTTATGTCCAAATCAAGGAACGCCTCTGGTGGAACAAAACCGTCGCGACGCACGTTCTCATAGTACAGGGTATTTGGATAATAGGCCCCGAAAATTAGGTCATTGGACGAGCATATTGCTCTCGCAATATGTCCTCTGATTAATTTAATCATAAAATTATCCACCCTATTTATGCAGGCTTCATTATATATAGTCTCATTTGAGTAGTACTTTTTGTATTCCGATTCCGGTGTTCGATATAATCTGAGACAGGTTCTCAGACACTTCCTTTCGAACACCCGAATCTTTTCCATCAAATTTGGACCTATGTTAAACCATACTGGACAGCCATATATGAGCATTGGCCTGATTAGCGTCATGTAGCATATGACTTTTACCCTGCTGTCAAGTTGGCTACTATGAAATAGCCTCCTTGTCATAGCAAAAGTTTTCCTCGCTTTGAGCAAAGCAGCCTCTACATGTCTGTTGAAATACAGATATTGGTCTAGCCAGATGCCCAGGTATTTAACTAAACTCTTGGTTTCCAGTTTATCTCCATGCGGTCCCACGATAACTTGCTTTCGCCAGTTTTTCCTTGTGTCGTACGTGGCTTTATATAATGGAGTTCTAAATAGGATGGCTTCACATTTCTGGAAGTTGATCTTAAGTTTCCAGTCATCGCAATAGCGCTGCACTTTGTTGAAGTCTCGCTGTATTAACCTATTTATGATCGCAACTTTCGGAGCTGTTCTGTAAATTATGAGATCGTCTGCGTACGCAATAGCCTGCGGGAGTGCATCTAATAAGTCGCTAATGTAAATGTTAAAAAGAATCGGAGAGAGTACCGCGCCCTGTTGCAAGCCATTCTTGATATTATACGTTTTATTAGAGGTCACATTACCACTTTTGACCACGAACCTCCTGTCCTTTAACATATCGTAAAGTACATATAGTAAAGGCTTATGTATGCCATGTCTGACCAGTTTGTAATACAACCCTTCGATCCAGACGGTATCAAAGGGTTTCTCCAAGTCGATCAGACAGGCCCCTGTGCATTGGTTCCTACATTTATTCCATTGTATGTCGGAGACCAGTTTAGCTGCGGCATGTGTGGTTTCATGACCCGCCCTAAAGCCAAACTGGTTATTTGGAATAATGCTATTGTCGTCTACCCATTTTAGCAGAGCTTTGTTAATGGTTTTTTCAAATACTTTACTGATGCTTGGGAGTAAACTTATCGAACGCATGTTCATTGGGTTTTTACAGTCTTTGCCCTTTTTTGGGATGGGCTGAATGATAGCCGTTTTCCAACGCGCGGGATAATATGCATTATTCAACGCGTTGTTAAACAGGACCGTGTATATATCTATTGCCTTTGGGGGCAGGTTCTTGAGTACGATGTTAGGTACTCCATCTATTCCCACTGACTTTTTGCTTCTTAATGAGTCGAAGATACTCTGGATTCCTTCCCTTGTGATTAAAAGGCTATTAGCCCCACCATTGGCATTAATGTCAATTGACAGATTATCGTCACTGAATTCCGTAAAACCGGGATTCTCCGATTGCCAATGTGAAATTTCATTCCGGAGGTGCAGGTGATTCAGTCGAATTCTGTCCTCCAGGTCATGGTTTCGGTGAATGCTTTCATTCACCTTGTACATTTCCTGAAAGACAGCTCCCACAGCGTTCGCCTTCTCCAAAGGATCTTCGATCACGAAGAGCTCACTATTGAGGATAGCGTTCTCTGCATCTATGCCAATGTTGGTTAGCAGCTGCTTGTTTACCTGAGTACGTGGAATTTGGAGACACTGAATCTCGTTTTGATTATTTCTCCTGAATATTTTATTTATTTGTGGGAACATATTCGGGTTATTAGTTTTTATAGCTCGAATTCTGTTGTTCCAATACAAATTTGTTGCTAATCTATAATTAGCTTTAAGTAATTGTTGGAGGTTTTTTAATTGAGATTTCAGTGATATTATCTCCTGGTCTTGTCTGTCTGTAAACTGTCTGTCTAATTGTTTTAATTTCGATAGCAGTCTGCTCTTTTTCTTGTGGAGTGCGTTTATTGTTGCGTTTCTGTACATGTTAATGTGATCTGTAACTGTTGTTTTGGGAATTGTTTTGTCCATTGTTCGTTTTACGGTTTCGTCCATTTGTTGAATGTATTTGTCGATTTCGTCATTTGTCAGGTTTCTGTTTACTGGCAGATTAAAGTCATTCGAACAAAGTTCTCTTGTTAATGATCTGGTGAACCGCGGCCATCGCATTGCCCTGTAGTTATAGGGTTGCGGGATCACGAATTCCTCCAGATCTGCGAGCTCGTTCGGAAGCTCTATTACTGCCGTGAATGCACAGTGGTCGCTGTCGTATTCAATTGTCCGTAAACAGTTTGTGTTTCGTCTGTTGGTGTTAAGTAATCTCAGTCGTGAGTCGATTAGCAAGATATCTAAGAACGATCTACCTCTGGGGAACGATGGATATTTCGTAGCTAGCAGGTCAGTTCTATATTCAATATGATACTGATCTAACCAAGCAGCCAACTGATTTCCTCTGGCATTAGATATATAATTTCCCCAATTTGCTTGGCGTTCATATCTCCCCCTAGGATAAAGTAATTTTTGTCCAGGTGCAATTGTAAGCATCGAAAGAGTGTCTCGAGCTCAGCTATAAATAGGTTTTGGTGGTGCTCCTCAGGTGCGTAGACCGCAATCGCATACAAACCCCTTCCTTGCTGAAGGGGTATGCGGACGATACAGGCTTCCAGCACCCGGAACCTGCGCACTTCTCCACTATATATTACTTTATGATTGATCCCTTTTCTAATAAAGATTGCGACACCCCCCCTCAAGAGGAGTTAGGTCGATCTCTTCGTATAATATCGTAGTTTTTATGTCCTATCTTATGTCTCTGGTTTAACTTTGTTTCCCCCGCCAGAAGTACATCAGGTTGTTCCTCTTGCAACAGGTTAAAAAGATTGGCTCTTCTCTCAGTTCTTATTAGTGAATTTACATTCACGACAAGAGCTTTTATTGATGTTGTGGTTAGAGGGTTTATATCGACTTGTTATTTAGACTGGGCAAATGCGAGTAGATCTCGTTTATTTGGCTTTGTAGCTGTGTCATCTGTCTCTGCAGATTGAGCAGGATTGCGAACACGTCCGCTTGCGGTGTTGTTTCAGTCCGTGTGGGAGTATTTGTGGCTACCTGTGATGTAGCCTGATTTGGTGTTCTCCCACCCGAAGCAACTTGTGCGTACGACCGCTGCGATGTTACGGGCATTGTTGTAGTACGAGCTGGCTCTGTGTTTTTTTGCCGGGTCACACTTCTTGCCATTATTTCTCGGAATTTAGGACACCCTCGATAGTTAGCGGGGTGTCCCTCATTCCGACACACTGCGCACTTTAGAAGGGCTTTGTCTTCTACCCTTTCTTTTCCCAGAGGGCATTCTTCTGCCTTATGGTCCTTTCCGCATTTTACGCAACGGCGCTGCATTTCACAGTTAGCCGCCGCGTGACCAAACCTTTGGCAACGTACACATTGCAGGATGTCTCTGCCTTTTTTTAATTTGTCCCATGTGACCATTTGATGATCCAATACTGTAATTTTTCTTAGACCACCAATCCTACTGTTGGGTGTTAATTGCACCAAAAAGAAGGGTAGGTTGCGGTTTTCCCTTCTTGCCTTGGGTGTGGTGAATGGTTTTACCGCGGTAAACTCGAGATCTTCGTGCTTCAGGTTTTGAAGCATTTCGAGCAGAGCCTCCGGTTCCATTTCAGGGTCGACACCCTTTAATAGAACCGTTACGCTCTTCGTTTGTTTATCGACCCATGACTCCCTAGGATTGCAATACACAATTAACATGGTTGTAAACACAACCATCATCGTGTAATTATCCCAAATGCATCCTAATCCCTAACGTAGTATTTGGACAACTGCAATTTTCATTCCCACGGTTCGACCACCCATGAGCTCGCATCACGAGCCAACAAGGTGATCCGCGCACAAAAGTAGTTTAGTCGAAGAAAGAGTTGTAAGTGAGTCGAGTCTCAACCTAAGTGGAGTGCGCCCGGAAAATCGAGTGACATGAAGCGTGTTTGCGTGTGCTTTAGTTCAGTACCCGGTTAGTTTAACATTATTATTCACATAATTTATTCGTAAAGAGAAAAATAACATAAGTTCGAAATAAAGTGTTCTATAGTTTAGTGAAAACGAATACACAATACAAAGAAATAAAAGACAAACAACAATCGATTTAACTTATAACTGTTGGATTTCTAAAACTTAAAAGTTAAGTAAACACAAGATTAGACTAATTTCATTGTGAAGCGTGTGCCTGTGTCCCTGCAGTACAATAAACGATAAAATTCGAAACAGTTTAACCAGCGTTTTATTCCATCAAATTCGGTGGAGCAATCCGTGGAGTAGGAGTTAACCAGTGCCAATGTCGGCACACATACGTTCTACCCCACAAGGTGCATTCCATTCGTGTAGTTCATCGTTCCTTTAAGTTGGTTTATGATGTCGCGTAGCTTCTCGTCTTGCCATTGCATGGTGGCTAACCAATCCTCGCCGTCAATGCATATGTTGAGTATATTGGCGGATACCTCTTCCATATCCCGTTCTTTTTCTAGTGGCCGACGATTCATGGTATCCACATAACCTGCTTTTCTCCCAGGTTGATGACCCGTTATTGTTGAAAACGGAGCAGCACACAACTGCCGACTAGCCGACTGAGGATCGGCTACTTATACCAATTGCTCCCTTTGTTCCTGTGACAAACATGCGAACGGGAGAACAGAGACACAAGAGAGAATATAAACGACTGTTACGTGCGTCCGCCACCCCATCAATTAATCGTTTTGTAATTTTAGTATAATTTGTTTTTAAATGGTATGATGGTAAGGTGGTGGAGGAGTTGCGCGATCCACAAGTGAGTTTTCGAACACGCCCCGATTCGGGTATGGATCGTGTAGCTTTTCCAGTTCGAATTCGGTTTTCGAAGTGGACGTGAATGGGGAGCGAAATGAGAGAGACAAGAGGGAGTTAGCAGTTGAAAAGGCGAAGAAAGGCAACGTCCCGGCTGAGAAAAAGTGAAAAAAGAAACTGTTAAAAACTAAAGATTCAAAAGGAAAATGTAAAAACTAAAAGTTAAAAAAGAAAAATGTTAAAGAACTAAAATTGTAAAGGAAAACGTTAAAGCTAGAAGTTAAAAAGGAAAATGTTAAAAACACAGAAAGACAGAAAAGGTTTGCCCCGGGTATTTTGTTTTTGAACCAGTTGTAACATTTTGAAAGAGAAAAAGATTGTCAGCATCAAAAGTTTGAAGATTAAACGCCTAGAGAAAGGAATAAAGACTGGTTTTCTTTTCTTGGAGCGCCGTTTGCCGACGTGTTTCGTGTTCGAAAACAGAAAGTTTCAGAGGAGGAACCAACTGAAGAATCAAGGTTGTGAAGCTGTCACCAACGTGAAGAGGAAGAGCCTGGAGAGGAAAAACAGGTAACCAATTTTTGTATTCATATACACAATTTTATGTGGCAGCGAATCTGTCACAGACGGCAGTTGGAGAGTTGACCATAGTACAACGATAGTACTGGGCAAGACAACAACGCCCTTCGTCCAAAGCAGAGTTCGGTTCTGGAGATACGATACGTCAATCAAATAATAACAGAGCGAGTACAAGTTAACCAGTCAAACGCTGCTAATCCAAAAAGAGAACAGATTGGAAAGGGCTTGCTCCACCGATATTCAGAAAGTCAGAAATAAACTAAGTAGGTCAGTAATTCACCGCCGTTCAATCAAACTAGTTTACAATTTGGTTCTTCGAGCTGGATCAAGTCATCGAGGGAAAGCAGCCGACTGGACAACACAACGTCTCCCAATATGCAACGTGGGATCCAAGCGTTTCAACCGCAACGCATTAAGGGCACCCGCTGCGACCGAACACGAAGGAATACGGCCGTGCAGCCAATCAAAACCATCAAACAAACATCAGCGCACTCAATTGCGTAAACTACACCCGATCCACAAGCATCGGATTGAAGTAGCTAGTGGCGCAATTTTCAATCCGCAAGCATCGAAAAGGCAAAACGAATTCCTACAAGCGGCTACCAGCGATTCGCCAAGCAAGTCGTCAATGGCGGATTAGATTGTTCCAGTAAAGAGGATACGAAGACTCATCAATGGATTCTTTACGCGGTTGGAGGAATTCGAAAACAATGGGGTAGCTTCATGAGAGGTAGTCGCAAGCAGATTGCGCAAACTGGAGGACGCATTTAAATCCTTTGAGCGCCTCCAGGAATGCATCGAGAAGATGGACCCCGACCTGAACATCGAGAAGGAGAATGCGTAGTTGTCGGATGTCCGGATTGTTATTATTCTTTTATTATTAAGTGGTATTATCACATGAGTGCTCTTTATTATTGTTATCACTGTTGTTAAAATTAGGAATGTTACGTATTTTATCTTTGTGAATTCTGGCATTTTTATTTGTTGTTACAGTGGTGCCGTTATCTTCTTTTACGATATGTTTGATATATCTTGGAGTTTCTTTTCCTCTTCTGTCGTTTTTTATAAATATGTTGTCACCTTTTTTAAACTGTTTGTCTACTCGAGATTTGTTTTGGAATTTGTTTTGTTTATTTTGTGTTTCTTCTAATCGTTTTTTTTATATTTGTATTTTTTATTCCAAAAAATATTTCCGCCGGTTTTTCGTTAGTACTTGAATGGATTGTCTTATTGTATTCTTTCGCGGCTTTAAATACTTCTTCTGTAAGGCTACTTGAATGATCGCTTGCTAAAGTTCGACTAATTTCTAATGATGTCGAATGTGTTCGTTCCACATTTCCGTTTGTAGTCGAGTGTTGGGTTGGTGTTAAGATATGTTTTATATTTCTAGAGCTTAATATGTATTCTGTGTGGGTACTTGTAAATATGCTTTCGTTATCAGTAAGTAATGTTTCTACGAATGGGAATATTAGTGATAAGATTTCGTCTATGATTCTGTAGCATTGGGTTTCGTTAGTTATTTCTCGTATATATAAATATTTACTGTACGTATCAACTGCTGTGATATACTTTCTTTTTTCGCAGAAAAATGCATCCATTTGAATTTCTTTTCCGGGTAGATTCGGTAGGTTATGTGGCTTAATGATTTGTTCCTTGGGGTGTTTTTCATATTTGTTCGTAAGGCAGTTTTGACATTTCCGACCTATTTTCTTTATTTCCTTTTCCATTTTTGGCCAAAAGTAGTTCTCTGTTATTTCTTTAAAATTGTTTTTCCAGAATCTATGTGCTCTTTGATGGGTTTTCAGTATTATTTCTAATTGTTGTTCTTTATCTTGAATGTCTTTTACGGAGTTTGGGGTGTGGATTATCTTTTCGCATTGGAATGTTTGTTCGATTTGGGGTCTGATATTGTAGAGGGTGATCTCGTCACAATGTATGGCATTTAAGGTTTTTGGATTTATGATTTCTTTTAATATAGGGGAATGTCTTCCAAATTATCTGTTTTTATATGGTATCTTTCATAGTTAGGAAAAATTATTTCTGTAGTTAAACTTGTTTCGGTTGAGAATTCTATGTAGATTTGATTTTTGTACCAATTGACTGCTTTAGCTAAGCTTTTTATCTTGTCTTCTGGGGAGCTACTAATTGAGTGTGCACTTTCTAAAGTGGATGTATTGAATTTTTGGCGACTAAGAGCGTCGGCGACCATATTTTGTTTGCCAGGTTTATATTTAATTTGTGCCCCATATTCTTCTATGATGTTTTTCCATCTTTGAATTTTGCTATTTGTGTTTTTTTTCCGATAGCGCATAAATCAATGACTGATGATCTGTATAGATCGTTAATTCAGAGACTCCTTGGATATACAGTCTAAGTTTCTGTAGTGCAAATATAATCGCGAGTAATTCCTTTTCATTCGTGGCGTAGTTTTGTTCTGTAGCTGTTAAACTTCGTGAGACGAAGGTAATGGGCTTATTTTGCTGTGACAGAACTGCGCCAATTGCTATGTTTGAGGCGTCGGTTGTTAATTCAAAATGTTTACAGTAGTCTGGTTGTGTTAATTCCATACATTCTTCTAAATTTCTTTTTAGTATTTCAAAACTCTCTTTTTGTTCTTTATTTAGGGTTATTTTGTACTTCTCACTATTTCGTTTTGTTACTAGTTCTTCTGTTCTTAGCAGTTCTGTGAGAGGTCGCGCCAGAGTTGCATAACTCTTGACAAATTTTCTATAAAAGCCTGCTAATCCTAAAAATGCGCGTAATTCTTTTAAATTGCTTGGTTCTGGGTATTTTCTTATAATCACTACTTTCTCAGGGTCTGTTTTTATTGTTTTATGACTTATTATGTATCCTAAGAATCTAACATATGTTTTAAAAAAATGTGATTTTTCGTCTGAGATTGTTAGTCTAGCGTCTGTTAGTGCTTTCATTATAGTCTTTAAATGTTCGATATGCTCTTCTTCCGTTTTGGAAAACACGATTACATCGTCTATATGGACGTATGCAAATTTTGTTATGTAGGGGCGTAGTATATCGTCCACACAGCGTTGGACGATCGCGGAAGCATTTTTTAATCCGAATGGCATTCTATTAAATTCATAGAGAGCACCGTTAACAGCGAATGCTCTTTTTTCCCTATCATTTTCGTTCATTAAAATTTGATGAAATCCGGATTCTAAATCTATCGTCGAAAAAAATGTCGCTTCTCCTAAATTCTGTATCGTATGTTGTATGTTTGGCATTGGATATCTATCTGGGATCGTATTATTGTTTAATTTCCTAAAGTCTATTACTAATCGTCGTTTGGGTTTCCCATTTTCGTCTATACCTTTCTTTGCTACTATCCAAATTGAGCTGCAATAGGGCGACTGCGAGGGTCGTATTATTCCTTTATCCAGCAGGTTTCCAATTTCTGAGTTTACAAACTCATGATCAGCGATACGATAAGGATACTGTTTTGACCATACAGGGTCATTGTTTTTCGTCCGTATCGTAGCTTGGATATTTGTGGTATAAGGTAAATTTTTATTGGTTTTTTTATTTTCCCTAACTAATTCTTCAATTTCCTCCTGATATCTGCTATTACCTACTACGAGGGTTGCCTTTTATATTTCGGGATTAGAGAACAAAAACAAATATTGATCATCGAAAATCACTTTATTGTTTTTCAAAATATTCCCCATGAAGATCTATACACTTTTGCATGCGTTTGAACCAATTGTCGAAGCACTTTTGCCACTCTGATTGAGGTATCTCCAACACATGCATTCTGAATGCAGCAACCGCTTCTTCAGGTGTCGAAAAACGTTGACCTCTCAGTTTGTTTTTTACGTACGGGAATAAAAAGAAGTCATTCGGTGCCAAGTCAGGACTATACGGCGGATGACCCATCAAATCGATGTTTTGGGTGCTCAAAAATGCAGTTGTCGCAGCCGATGTGTGAGAGCTCGCATTGTCGTGGTGAAGAGTGATCCGTCTTCGGCGGTTGGTTTTCCTGATTTCTTGGAAGACAACTGGCAAACAAATGGTTGTCTACCACTCAGAATTGACTGTTCTGTGTTGTTCTAGT
Organism: Microdon myrmicae; assembly: GCA_963931805.1. NCBI lineage: Eukaryota > Metazoa > Arthropoda > Insecta > Diptera > Syrphidae > Microdon > Microdon myrmicae. The sequence goes on from OZ007502.1 coordinate 97,758,712, forward strand.
GGTACGGTTGCGACATGTCCAGTTTTTCCGAAAAAACAGGCGACCATTTGCTTGGAAGTGCTTCGTCCGCGAACAACTTTTGTTGGATTTGGCTCATCTTGTAACACCCAGACAGTCGACTGCTGTTTACTTTCGGGCTCACACGCGTAAATCCAGGATTCATCACCTGTCACGATGTCATAGACGTGTTTCGAAGCACCGCGAGCGTGTTTTTTGTGCATTTCTTTCCACCAATTGACACGAGCCTTTTTTTGGGCGATTGACAAATTGTGTGGGATCCAATGCGAACAAATTTTTTTGACAGTCAAATGTTTATGCAATATTGAATGTATGCTGGTCCCACTAACGCCTAAGGTTGTCTCAACCTCACGATAGGTCACATGACGATCTTCCAATATCAGTTCGCGCACAGCATCAATGGTTTTCGGAACAACAACTGATTTTGGACGACCTTCACGAAATTCGTCTTGGAGTGAACTACGACCACGATTGAATTCACCATACCATCGATAAACACTGGTCCTTGATGGAGCTTCTTCGCCAAAAATTGAATTAAGTTCATCCATGCACTGTTGCTGAGTTAATCCATGCCGAAAGTTGTAAAAAATAATTGCACGAAAATGTTGACGATTTAATTCCATTTTTGGGCCGAGATGAATCTTTTAAGTTACTGTAAACAACACAAATAGCGCTCGTATGTCAAAACGTTCTGAGTGCGTATAACCTCAAAAATGTCCAACTTTACGACAGAGCTGTCAATTGCCGGATTGCAACACTAGGGTTGCTAAATCCCGAAACATAAGAGGCAACCCTCGTATGTAGTTTAATTTTTGTTTTTGTGTTCCTATAGTAAATTTCCTCCTGCTTATATCTATAACTGCTCCTAATTTTTCTAAGCCTTGCATACCTAATATGAGATCATAATCTCTTAATTCTTCTAATTCAAAAAATTCGAGTTCCTTATTAAATATGAAAATTTCGCGTTTGTATTGTATAGCACTAGACCCGTGAATGGTATTTGTTATTTCTTGTTTTATAGGTATTCTTGTACTTAAATCAATGTTTTTTTTTACAGTAATTGTGAGTTGCCCCAGTGTCTAGTAAAATGTTATGTTCTTTATTATTTCTTAGGTTTTTTAGTGAAATTATAGGCAACCTACTCTCTGAGCTACAAAATTCTTTTATGATAAAGTTTTCGGTTTCACTTACGTTTTTTTCCATGGATTCATTGTCTTCTTCCGCTAGGTTGTTGAAGTGCTGGTTTCCACGAGGTTCTCTGAAGGCGTTAATTCTTTGTCTGGAGGTTGTTGAGGCATCTATGTCCATTGGTTCTGGATCTGGTTCCATTTTTGGATATTGTTGTATTTGTTGTACATCACCATTTGTTTGGTATCTGGGTTTAGTTTTGAAGTTTCCACTTTGCAAGTATTGTACTCGGACATTTGGTTGGGATCGGTGTTGTTGTAGTTCCTGAAGTTTTCGTTTCGTTCCCAATTTCTATTTTCAGGGTATCTTGGTGTAAAATGCTGGTTGTTGTGGTTTCCTTGTAGTTGTAAGGGTTTGTTATAATTTCCCGTTTGGTGTTGTGGCCATCTTCTTTGGTAGGTATTTTGTTCGTTGTACCTGTACTGTTGTTGGGGGCCAATTCGGTAGCCTTCGTTGTCGTGGATTATTGTGCTTGCTATAGCGTAGGCGTTCTCTAGGTCTTCGGGGCGGTGTGCATATAGTGTTCCTCGGGTGTATTCGCACCGTAGTCCTTGTATAAAAGTCCTTACTCCTTCTTCCAAAGCATTTTTTACTAGTGGTTCTGTGTTTTGTCCTCCGTCCATCTCAATTTTTGTTAACACTAAGTTCAGGGCTTTGTTGATTTCGTTGTAGTATTCTGGTAGATTTTGTCTTCTTTGCCTGATTCTCTTAAGCTGTTCCTGTAGGACATATAATGGTCTTTTGTCAGCATATGCGTAGTCTAATCGGTTTACTATTGCATAGAAGTTGAATACTGTGTTGTATGTGACCAAGAGGTTTGAGGCTGCTCCTTGAATTTTCCCTCTGAGTAGCGAAAGGCATGTGTAGTATTGTGTTGTGGTTTGGAATTGTTTTATGTTTTCCATAGCTCGCCATGCTATACTTCTCCAGGCTCTATATTCCTCGTGTTTTCCTTGGAATGTCGGTAGTCCTTCGAATACTTTGATGTCTATCTGTTCTGGTCTCGTGATCGTTAGTTTGATTGGTTCTAGTTTTCTTGCTATGATCGGTGTTGGGATTCCTGTTTTTAGCATCATCATTTCGTCCTTTAGTTCTTTGTTTTGGGCTTCTAGTGCTTTATTCTGGGCGCTTAGAGTTTTGTTGATTTTGTAGAATTGCTGCCATTTGAGCTTGTAGTTCAGCAATCTGTGCCATGTTTGTTGTTAATTCTTCACAGTCACTTTCACTTTCACTTTCACTTGTACTGCTGTTTAATTTTCCTTGTTTTATTGGATTCCACCGATGTTTCTTTGTCCTTCCGGTCCTTCATGGGTCGGTTGATGTGGAGTTTCTATGGAGCTCGTTGCTTGTGTAGCTCAGTCACTTTCACCACTATATGATTTTTTCTGTACTGACACTACTCTGACTCACCTAAACATATCGCTGCTTTTGCTGCTCCTGAGGTTCGTCTTGGCCTTTGTTTTTGTCCGTCTGTGTGAGAGATCCTTATTGGTTTCCAGTCCTCCTTTTAAACTGCTGCGACAATTTTGGAGCCTTTCGCTGTATTTCCTCTTCTTGCTGGATCTTCAAACACGATGGGCAGGATCGCCAGTTATTCTTATTGTCGCCACGGAAAGGAAAACAATATTTTTTCTTTGTCAAGAAGAGGTTTAGTTCTTCCTTGACGGTATCTTTATTTTTTCCTTCACTTATATGATTATATTTACAAAAAGACTTCTGAACACAATGTCCGAACCTATGGTCGTGACTTAGAGTAATTGCCATTCTAGTTTTTTTTTTTTTTTTTTTTTTTCAAAACTGTATTTATTTGACCAAAAATGAATAGTTACAATAAGTAATACAGCTAACTTATAATAGATTTGTTACATATTAAGTGTTTACATGTTATTTATTAACATTTTTCAAACAATTCTTTTTGTATGTGCTTAAGTTGACTTTGTCAACTGTAATGGCATCTGCGGCAAATCCTTTCACGCCTCCTGTGTGGGTCTCAATAAGCGAAACACACACTTTGTAAAGGAATTCCCTGACAATCTTCTTTTTTTTTGCGACGAATGTCTTAATATTTCGCTATCCCACATCCTCCTAGCTATTAAATGCCTCAGCGACGCGAACGAGAGTTCTCACAACTCCAACCTCAAAGAAATCACCAAAAGGATCTTACATCTTGAGAGTAGTCTTAAGTGCATTGATGACGTTGGCTCCCTCCACCAAGCGTCTCTAACCGACATCAAGACCCTCATTGGTGACAGCAATAAATTGGTCGTTGGCCAGTTGACCCATGCGATAAACGACTCCCTCAACTCACTCACACAAGATCTGAACGACAACATCCGCTTGAACCTCGACAGGTGCCTTCAGTCGGCTTCCAAACGACCGCCCGTTCCGCATACTAACCCCCTTTATGAGAACATTCTCTCTAGGCTTAACTGCCTTTCTGAAGGACTTGCCCTACTGCGTTCCTCCTCTCTACACCCCCCTACCATCCCCGAACCCGACCCCATACTCGACGTTATCCTACAAAAACTCGATACTATCCTTGGCGAGCTTGCGGTTTCCCGATCCACCCTAGGCCAGCTCGACGGCGCCCTCTCATCCTTACAACTTAAATTCACTAACCCACTCCCCTCACCGCGATGTGAGTTGTCTTTGTTTGAAGAACTCAATAACGCAACCGCATCCCCCTGCCTACCTACCTCACCTCAGTCACCAGCACCCCCTCCTCCGTTTTCTGTGGCGGTACAGGATGTCTACCCGCCAATTGTTCACTTTGGTACTTCTTGGACCCGCGAAGAATGGATGGCCCGTATTAATAAACTTAACCGTTCTAATACCCCAACAACCTCTTATCTGCTAAAGGGCGCCCCCAAATCCGCGAGCTCCGAATGGATTTCGGAATACTTTCGTAAAAAATTCAAGATATCCATAACAGAATGCACCGTGCTTCCTCCCTCCGATTTTGGGTCAAGTTTCCGCGTCTCTCTTCCCTCCAGGTTCGACTGGATTTTCCACCCGAACAAAAATGGGTGCTGCAGGATTGGTAGGCTGTCGTTGAGAAACTGCAACCCCATCCCAGCAACCAAACTCCACCCCACCCCCACCCACCCCAATCTCTCACTATACAGTCCCAACCGACGCCCACCTGAACCGATCCCCAACACTATCCCGCCTGCACGTCCCCCCAAGGCTCTCCCCGTCCCAACAGCAAATCGTCCCCTACCAATGCGCCCTCGACTCCCTCGCTTACCACGCCCACCCCGACCCAGTCAAGGGAATGGCCGATCCAAGAAATATCCTGTGCCTAACCAGATCCTAGCTCCTCTCCCTAGCCCCAACCACGTCCGCCACCACCACTCTGTACTCCCCTCCTCGTCCGCCCGTAATATAGCCCCCCGTAAAAATAATAGCAAACCTGCTCGCCCCACACCACCCTCGGCCCAGGTCTCCAATTCCATCCCCCTTTTCGACCTCAAAACAGGCGCGAAATATTCTAACTTCCATAGGTCACACATTCTTAATCCTCCCTCCTCCCCTCACTCACCTACTGGTCCTAACACCAGGCCGCCTCTTGCCCCACTCCTTCCCGCACCTAGTCCTCGCCCCCGCCAATCTCGCGCCCCCGCCCGCCCCCCCCCCAGACCATTAATCGACCCAGTTTTACCACCACCTGTTAAACTCACTCAGCAAACCATTAATTCTTCGGACAACCGGTATGCCCTGTCGAAATTTAGAAACAAAGTGATCTATGAGAATGTACGCCTCTATCTTGCTTTCCTCCACGATAAAGCCGACTCCGTCTGTTACGATGGTATTACGAAAACCAGCGTAATGGCCTCCATCCAGCAGGAAGGTCTACCTACTGACGTCCCTAGCCTTCGCAGCCTATTCATCAACTTCCATAATAATCTCGATATGCCCCCAAATAAGGTGCTAAGTGATCTCTCAGCATTTCGCCAGTATATTGACAGCAAAATTACCTTTCCCAATAATCAATATTACTTTTGACCCTTTTCAGCCCCCCTTTGGTCCCTCTAATCATTTCAACACTCTGCCCATAACCGTCTACTATCAGAATGTTAGGGGTCTCCGCTCCAAAACACATTCGACTCTGGAAAAGGCACACTCCCTCCCCTTCGACATATACGCTCTGACGGAGACCAACCTTATCCCTAGTATCAGTAGTCTTGAACTATTCCCTCCTTCCTTCAACGTTTTTCGCGATGACGACGCTCATCGAGAAGGTCCCTACTCCCCATGCCGTGGAGTGCTGCTCGCCACTCATAACAGACTCACTTCATCTCTAATTGCCATCTCTTCTTCTCCGGATCTCGACTACGTCGCTATTAAAATTGACAAGCGCCCTAAGTCTCTATTTATTATCTGTTTTTATATTCCTCCCTCTCGACCCACCGCGTCATATGAACTCGCAATAGAAGCGGTAGATAACCTTACAGTGTTAAGCACCGCATTAGACGATATCGTCGTTCTTGGCGACTTTAACCTGCCCCACCTTCAATGGACACCAGCTGACGAACTAGCCTTCTACGTCTCTAACCCCACTAGTTCTAATGAACGTATTTTTATTAACGGGCTCTCCGACTCAGGCCTCCATCAAATTAGCAATGTCCCAAATCATATGGCGAGACAGCTGGACCTCGTGTTCACAACCGACCCACTCATGTCCTCAGTTGCCCCTAGCCCACACGCCCTCTCTACCATTGACAATTATCACCCCCCACTGCTCTTATCCTTATATCTCGACCATGAAACCCAGCCCCCTCTACCCCCTGACTGCTTTTCTTACAATTTCCATAAGGCTAATTTCCGCCTCCTAAATGAACATCTTAGCAAAACAGCGTTTCGCTTTGATCATTTGGGTGTAGAAGAAGCCACGGCCACTCTCTATAAGGAGATTTACTATGCCGTCGCCTTATATGTCCCCTATTCTCGCCGCAGGTCATCGGTTTCTTCGCCGCCATGGTACAACCGCAATCTCCGCAATCTTCGGAACAAAAGGAATAACTTATGGAACATTTTCCTCAAAACGCGATCCATTGAAAACTACTACAACTATCTCGGGGCCTTTTATAAATTTTCCGAACTCTACAACTCCCTCTATTCCAAATACCTTATTAAAACACAATCCAATTTGATTAGCGATCCCAAATCCTTTTTCCACTTTATAAATTATAAACGTAAATCCGACGCCTATCCAAACTCCCTCTCTTATGGCACGACTACGTCAAACGACAACTTAACTATTGCCAACCTGTTCGCGTCGTTTTTCAATAAATCCTTCACGGAGATCTCCTTCGAACCCAATCCGTCGTATTTCAATGACTTGCCCGAATTCTCCTTTGGTCCTTTCTCTCCTCAACTTATTCACCGTCACGTAGTTGAGGAGAAACTAAACTTACTCAAAGACGAGTTCAGCCCAGGACCTGATGGACTTCCGTCTGTATTCTTAAAGAACTGTTCCACTTCTCTTTCTCTCCCGATATCAAAGATTTTCAACCTATCTCTATCTCAAGGGACCTTCCCTAGTATATGGAAATCCTCCTATGTCACCCCCATACATAAAAACGGACCTAAAAATGATATCAGCAACTACCGACCCATCGCCAAACTATCTCATATCCCCAAACTGTTCGAAGGGCTTCTGTACAATGCGTTATCTTTTAGTTGTAAATCCATCATCTCACCCAACCAGCACGGTTTCCTTTCGGGTAGGTCGACCACAACCAATCTGATTGAGTTCTCATCCCATACTCTCCGTGCCTTAGAGAATGGCAACGAAGTTGATGTTATCATCACCGATTTCAGCAAGGCATTTGACAAAATCTCCTATAATCGCATCCTTTTCAAGCTGTCCTCCCTAGGCTTCGAACCCCTATTGATCAAATGGTTATCTTCTTATCTGAAAGACCGATCCTACCGTGTCAAATTCAGATCCTCCCTTTCCGATCCTTTTTTTCCCACCTCTGGGGTTCCGCAAGGAAGTCATCTAGGCCCCCTTCCTTTTATCCTAACCATCAATGATGTCGACTCTGTTATTAAACACTCATCCATATCCCTCTATGCGGACGACACCAAACTCTACAAAACAATCATCTCTCCCCTCGACTCCTCACTCCTCCAACAGGACCTCGACAGCTTCTCAACCTGGTGCCGTAATAACTGCCTTGATCTCAATGTTGCCAAATGTCACTCCATTACCTTCTCCCACAAACGTCCACCCCCACCTCCTCGCCCTTACTTCCTGCTTAACCAGCAGATCTCATACGTATCCTCAATACGTGACCTCGGAATCTTATTTGACAGGGAGCTCAGCTTCATCCCACATATCGACGATACCATTCTTAAGGCCCTAGGGTTTGTGAAACGCTGGTCTAAGGAATTCTCTAATCCTTACGTTTCCCGTTCCCTCTACATTGCCTTCGTCCGCCCCCTTCTTGAATACGCCAGTCAGGTCTGGTCTCCACATTGCTCGTCCCATATCCGCAGAATCGAGAGCGTGCAACGTCGGTTTCTGCGCTTTGCCCTCCGTGGGCTGAACTGGGAGAATCCTCGGATTCTTCCCCCATACACAAGCCGGCTCCATTTGATCAACCTCAGTACACTTGAGGAACGCAGAACTCTTGCCGATATCCTCTTTATCCACCGTCTCCTCTCCGGCACAATCAACTGCCCTAGCTTGCTTTCCGCCATCGCACTCAACACCAACCCCCGCAACCTACGAAACCCTCGTCTCTTCTATCTGCCCTCCCACCACACTTCCTACGGTTGTAATGAACCAATTTCACGTATGCTTAAGCAGGCAAACTCTTACCCCACCTCCTTCGATTTCTACCTCACTTCTATTGCTCTCAAACGTCGTCTTCTGTCTTTCCCCTCGTGACCTTCCCCCACCCACTATCTACACTTTTACTACCCGTATACATTCCTATCACCCCGCCCCTTTATCCTACTACCCGGTCTTCGCCAACCCATCACGTGCACAGCCACCTTCCCACCTTTTTATCTTCTTACTTATTCGAATGTAATTTTTTGTAATCCTATTTCTTAAGTTAGTTCGTAAGTATTTTTTTTTTTTTTTTTCTCTACTTTTAATTTCTTTTTCTTTTTTTTTTTCTCAAACGCTTGTATTAAGTGTAATAAACGAGGGTTCTGCTCTCACTAAACTAAACTAAACTAAACTAAACTAAACTTAAGATTTACTGGGAATTATATATATTGGTAATTTTGTTTTTCCTGGAAAAGGTCAGAAAAAAAACCAGGAACTCTGTTTATTTTAACTTAGCCTACTTAAAATTATTTAACATAACTTAATCTAACTTAATATAATCTTATATACAATTTACAATATTTGATATTGCAATGATAGTGATAATTCGAATTTGACTTAAAAATAATATTTACAATTTTTAGTTATGGATGTGGGATTTCTCGTTGGGATTGAGGATAGTAAGGGATAGGATCAGGTAAGTTCTTGAAGGAGGGGAGAGCCATTCGGTTCTGTGTTAAAGGTAAGGATCTTGGAGAATGGTTGGATGTTGCTGTATTTGAAATGATTGGGTGCCAGTTCGGTGTTGTGGTACACGATCTCGTTTAGATCGTTAACCAGTCTGCCTGCGGCGAAGAGGGTCCTGATTTGGAGACAATTACGGTAGTGAGCTCCCGTATTGGAGGAGGGTGATGGTAGGTCCGTTATTATTGGGTTGGATTTGTTAGGATGGTTTTCTATGAAATTTATCGACAGTTCTGGGATCCGTCTATCCAGTCGTTCGATGCCTGCGGTGTTGTAAAGGTCGTTGTTACAATGGTATCTATATGAGTTGGTTTTGCGGTGTAAGCCAGTGATAAACCGGAAACATTTTCGTGCAAACACTCGTAATTTCTCCATTTGGGAGGGTGAGATTCTAGTTGTGAATGTTTCGTTTTTATACATTTTCAGTTGATAAGGATACTAGTGAAGATAAAGAAATGCTAATGAGTATTCTATAGATAATAAATGTATCCGTAATGTAGATTGTATGTTGAGTCATCCGTAATGTAGATTTGAGTCATCCGCAATGTAGATTGTAATATATATTGTGGATTGACTCATTATAGATAATTAGGGTTTTGGGTGTTAAACTCGTGCGATAGTTACATTGATAATTTTAAAATACATACATAAAATATTGGATTAATGTAAAAGACAGTTCTCAAAGAATAGTGTGCGCGTGCGATAGTTACATTGATAATTTTAAAATACATAAAATATTGGATTAATGTAAAAGACAGTTGTAAAAGAATTGTGTGCGCGTGCGATAGTTACATTGATAATTTTAAAATACATAAAATATTGGATTAATGTAAAAGACAGTTCTAAAAGAATTGTGTGCGCGTACGATAGTTACATTGATAATTTTAAAATACATACAAAAAATGTTTGGATTAATGTAAAAGACAGTTGTAAAAGAATTGTGTGCGCGTGCCATAATTACATTGATAATTTTAAAATATATACAAAAAATGTTTGGACTAATGTAAAAGGAAAACCAGAGTTTGTATTTGGGACGTCTCTACTTTCAAGACAACGTGGGGGTAAGTTCTGTGACACAGTCATAAACAAAATATTAATTGTTGAAGAAAATAAATCCAACAGCATTTGAATATGCTGTAGGATTTAATTGATGCAAGAGTCGCGAAATGCGTATTTGCTTTGGTCCCTAGGGTGTAAGCTGCCAGCCAATGTGTATATAGGGAACATTGTTGTACACATGACACGGCTGGGAAAAATAGACGGCGCAGTATTTATGGTCCCTGTCATGAAGGTTACAATGTATGTAAATCTAATTATTTTGTTTACAGGAATTCATCAAAGGAAATTTAACTGGCAACGTAGATGCCGAAATTGATTGGAAATTCCTGGTAAGCTAATAAAGAAATCTTAAGGAGCAGTGGTATGCGAAGAGAATGCATGAAGGTAAGTTTTCTTTACAGGGACTTAAAGATCATAGATTTGATCTCTTAAATGCGTGCAGCATTTTTAGGTGCCGAATGCGAATCCATTGGCGAGGACTTGAGCGTCTTGGGTGATGATTATGGGGGTTTTTCAGGAAGGTAAACCGTGGGATTTGGCGGAACCGCCACAAATCTATTGCAGCTGGGTAAATAGCCGTGTTGCTATTATGTTGGTAATGCTAAAGCAATTTGGGTATACGATAGGTGGTCGCGTACCGTATCTTGCTGAACGAAATGGGATCGAATTTTTATACATGTTTACATGCGTAGGAATTCGGTTTATGACACTAGACGCTAGTGTTTGCTTTTGTCCCTTGGACAAAAGGCAGCCGAGGCCGTGGAATTGCCAGGGACATGCGGTGTGCACGTGGACAGCGGAATTTCTTGACTTACCAGAGTCCCGGATGGTTTAGGGATTCATGATTAGTTAGGAAAGAATTCTTATAGGGAATTTGTATGCGAAGAGATGCATGAAAAGTAAGGATTCTTTTACAGGGACTTTTAGATTATAAATGTGATCTATTTGATACGTGAAGCATTTACAGGTGCTAATGCGTTTGCATTAGCGAACTTATGAGATTGGGTCGTAGGGATGGGGGTTCTTTAGGTAAGTAGTCAGTGGGGTTTGGGGGAACCGCCACAAGGCCATGATCGGTAGTGGTATTGCAGGTTGGGAAAAGGGCGTTGGGTTAGGGCAATGGGTGGTTCTTCGGGCGAGCCTTAAAGAACCCCCCAGGTGCACGGATACTCTAGCTGGAGTAATAGAAAATATGCTAAGGCCATAAGATGCACGGTCCAGAACAAAAGATCTGTTATATAGGATAATATAGCGAGTGCGATGAGACAAGCGAAATGACAGCGTTCATCCTAACACGTAAGGTAACGCGGAAACATAAGTTGACACAAGAAACAACGAGAATGTGTGGTCATGTGGGGCCATTTTAATGGGTTGAAATCCATCTGCCCAAAGGAAATTTTTGAAGATTTCCACCTTTCTAACTAGAAAAAACTTGCAACAATGTTCCTCCAATCATCATCATCATCTTCGGCACTACAACCGGGAACCGGTCTTGGTCTTATTTAGCAAGTCCTGAGGCTTGTTAAATTTTCCATAATGATTTGTTTTTTTTTTCGGGCAAGGTCATTACTCTTGCGTCAGAGGCTCCCCGACGAGGAATCGAACCCCGGTCTCCCGCGTGACGGGCGGGTATACTAACCAGTATACTATCGAGGAGCTCCTCCAATATCTAGGCAAAAAACAAAAGGCAAACCTCATAGCACACTTAGTTTAGCATACCCCATGATTTGCCATCGACTTGATTACCAACAATTTGTTATGTTAACATACTTCTCTTTCGAATACACGCACGATGTATCTTAAATCAACCCTTTCCTTCCAGTGATTTAACAGGAAATACGTTTATCGACAGTAAAAGATGAAAGCTACGTTCATTACGTTTGCTATATAGCTGTTTCCATCCAATGGTATGTATACCACAATCACAGCACTTTAAAAATACCCTAGCCATGGTAAAACAAATCCGAAAACATTTTGTTCTCAGTATCGTGACTGAGATTCAGAATGGCATGTTAGATTTTGATTCCGTCAGGATCCCTTAGACTTTGGTAAGGTTATATTATAATATTCAAAGCGGGACTGCATGATTGTGTACCGTACTCGATGGCATTTTCTTTGAATATGAAGAGGTTTCCCATGTATTAAGCTTGTGTGTGTGTCATCATAATGGACTCCTATGCGTCAGAAATGATTGAATGAAACCCCAGAACGTATAACCATTACACTTTAAACAGTTTATAAAAGCGGATTTTGGGTGACTTGAATGCATCTCATACTTTTTGCAACTACGCGCTTGTATGATCACTGTTGAACAAATCATAATAAAACTACAAAAACTTGAATAGATCGCTCACCTTGCTAAAAGGAGAAACAAAAGACGATGTCCAAATTCATTAGAACGGAGACCTACTGAAAAATGTAGAATCAAATGTGAATGAACTGCAAAATCTCTCTTCTACAGTAGGGAATGCCTTCGAAACGTCTACTACTAAATACAGCAGCTGTTGTCGGTGATGCACGACAACTTATTCTTACATTTCGTCTACTCAACACAAGTAGTCATCTGTTCTAATGTGACTGAGGCTGATGAATGAGAGATAGCTGAAATATAATGTGAAGGACAATGAGAGGCGGCATATCAATAAGGCCATGAAGTTCCGAGTTTTAAAAGCTCCATGAATGTTTAATTTGTTAATAATGTACATAAAACTCTGCTTGATTTTTTACATTTAACTCACGTGTGGAAAAAGAATACTACCATACGACACAATGTTAAAAAAAAACACTGTTACTCTAGACCAACAATTATAACAAATCGCAAAATTTCTCTGTTACGATGGGTAACGTCGTCCAAACTGTCTACTACTAAACGTCCAAACTGTTGCCAGTGGCGCAAGGTGACTCTACTTCGCCTACTCAACATAGGTGGTTGTATTTTCTGAGGCTAATCGATGCGTAACGACGATCAACGACGATCAAGCACTCCAACGATATACCATTTAGTTGAATGGTCTGTAAATCCCACTAAGTCGATGATGAATTGCTCAGTTCGTGATAACTTTAATTACTGGTGTAGAAAAGGTATTTTAACACACGCACTTCTAGAGTGAATCAGTGACCACACAACGGATTTCCGCAGTATAAATTTTCATCGGTTTTACACACCAATTAACTTTGCAGAAAAGGGCAAATCCCCAAACTTCAACTCGGACCAATTATATGATGCATACATGGTCATATCGTTGACCATCGTGTTTTTCCTAAGTGCGCCACTACCATTCATAAGCGGTTGAATCATCAACACCAAGTTTCTTCAGATCCGGAATGTTAACGTGAATAATGTCTAATTAGGTTCAAGAACTTATAGTTGCGAATAGGTCCGACCTCACTGCGTGGCGATATCATTGAATTCGCAAATCTAACAGGCTTTGGTTGATCGAGTTTTCGTTGCTATTGACTTATTTACGTGGAATACAAAAGCCGGTTCAACAACTCATCTTCGGCCAGCGTCGTCTCGAGTATGAGGGAGTAGCTCTCTGCTTACTAATTCAGTCCGGTGATAAATTGTTGCCGTGGCCTCTCGCGATGCTTTAAGCCAACACGACGAGTAGTATCGTCTCGATGCCGTAGTTCCATAGAACTTCTCGCGCAGATCTGATTGTTCAGTTGGCGATTTGAAAACCAGACATTTGGTAGAACGTAGGGTCAGTTGTTAGTTAAACTCGATCGAACACACACATCGGGCAAATAATTGGAGGCAATCACAAGCCAGCGACAATATAACTCAATTGTGATAGCACGCCCTCTACCGGTGGCAAGGGAATTTTTAAAAATCCTGCTTCAAATTTCTGCTTTATTTCTAGAAATATTTATTGTTAAGAAATTAAAAGTTTATAAAAGTGCGGGACTCGGTACTACTTATTGTTTCGAGTATGTGCGTTCCTTATAACAACTGAGAGTAATTTAAAGGTACTTCCGGAGTGTATTAACAGATTTTAAAAAGGCGAAATGAATAGAAATATGCTAACGATATTTTGGTGCATAATGAATTTTCTAGTAATTTTGATTGGCTTATCATTCGCTGCTGTTGAAGGCTGGAAATTTGACAGAGACGCAAGCGGTAAGTCTGGGTCAAACTGATGTGATATTCTCTTAATAATGTTCTTCTATAATGGTAAAATACACGAGAAAGGGTCTTGCGTCTAGTGAAAAATGATAAAGGCAACTGAATCCCACAAAAGAGACGTCATCTCGATTCTACTTGCGTGTGATTGTCTAATGTTGATTGTTTTCAAATTATCATATCGATTAGATGAGCTCCGAGAACAGGTTTCTCAATTCGAACGAAGTTTCATGTCTGGCGAAATATTCGTTATAAACCGGTTAATTGCAATCAATCTGTCATTTCAAAGTGATGTACATCGTAAATAAAACGTTGACTTACTCACCCTCAATTCGTCCTCCCCTTACAGTCTTCACTCCCAATTCATTCCCGTTTTTTTTTTTTACCTGCCCTTACTCTCATTTCTTCGCCTCTATCTGCAGCTTTTATAGTATACATTTTACCCTCATATTTAACACACCTCTCTATCAGCTTCTCTCTCTTCGCTTTCTAATGAGATCTTCGGACATTTTTGCTGAACTGGATATAAAAAGTGTTTAATTGTTTATGTTAATAGGTCCAGTCTCCGGGTGTAGACTCGGTTCCTTTTAATATTTTGCATATAAAAAAGCATCGGATGAAGTTAGTTTACTTATCTCGAAATAATTAATTTATATTTCTAATGCTGCGGATTAAATTATAAAATCTCGACAAAACAGCAAGCGTGAAGAATTAATATCAACAAAGTTTAAATGCATTTCATTATACTATATGGCGAATGAAATGTTATTCGTTTATTTTAGAAGATAATCGCGTTTAAATGTGAAATCCTACAAAACGTGAGACGTTCTCGGAGTTTTGGGGTAAATAGCTTTATTTCTACTTTATTTTATTTTAATTCATTTTATTTTTAATTTAATTTTTTTTTTTCATTTTTTTTTTATTCATTTTATTTTTATCCATTTATTATTAAATACTTTTTTATTTTTTATTTTTACTTTATTATTATTATTATTATTATTATTATTATTATTATTTATTGGCCTGTAGGAACCCAGAAGTTCATGACCTCATCGACTCGACCCGCCATCGGTCCCTGTCCTGTGCACTCTCCTTCTACGCTTGACCATTCGATCCGACCTCCTCAAGGTCAAACCTAACATTGTCCTCCCATCTCCGTCGCGGAGGTCCGGCCGGTCTCTTTCCCGTTGGTCTACCGTCAAGAATTGTATGCACGGTCCTATCGTTGCCCATTCGCGCCACGTGTCCGGCTGTTTGATTTGCGTTCTGCAAATCGTCTGAAATGGCGTCAAGAACAATGCGTCGTTCCTTTGCCGTGTGGTGATGCTGGTTCCGTGTGAATAACGTCCGAAACAATGATACCTGCTGGAATCAACTCTTAATCAATTTACTAAAAGGAAAAGATTACCTTTAAATTCCAAAATTGGATCTTCCAGGTGATTGACAAAATGAGGCTCTTCAATTCGATTATAAATATAGTCTTTATTTGGTATGATGGATTAGGTTTTTACTGATTACAAACAAAACGAACTGGATTCATCAAAATTCAAAAGGAAGAGACAGATAAAAGTAAAGATGGTTGTCAAGTGACAACCAACAGAAAATTCATAAATGTCAGCTGATTGCTGACATTGTTAAGGGTGATGCCACATATCTTATTCAAGTGGTGCCACAGATTTTTAATTGCGAATTCGCCTGTTGTTTTAAGGGCGAATCCGCAACACCGGCCCATCTTAATCTTCGCGACTTGATTACTCTCACTATTGTAGGTTTGCGATATAGCTCTTCCAATTCGTGGTTATGGAGTTTCCTCCATTGTCCTGCCTCCTCGTCATATTTACCTCCAAAGATACCCCTTAAAACTTTATTCTCGAATGCGCGGAATTTGTTTTCTTCCCGTTTTGTGAGAGCCCATGTTTCGCATCCATATAGAACAATCGGCATGATTATTGTTCTATAGATACGGAGCTTTATGTTACGTGATAGCAGTCTGGATTTCAGCAGTTTACTGTATGCGTGCCAACTAGCGTTGCCGGAATGCAGTCTTTTGTTAATTTCCTTCGACATTTCGTTACTGGCCGTCAGTATTGTTCCCAGATATTTAGATTCTTTAACTTTTTGTAATATCTTACCTCTGACGTTTATATGTGTTCCCTGAGGTCCACCTGCTCTCGCCGTAATCATGTATTCTGTTTTGTCTTCATTTATTTCTAGACCTACCTCTTCTGCCGCTTACATGATGATTTCACCGTTTTTACTAACAGTTTCTAGATTATCGCCCAGAACGGCGATGTCATCCGCATATGCGAGTACTTCTGTTACCCCGTCCAGGGATGATCCGGCCATGTTATCGTCTTGACATACTCGAGCACAAGGTTAAAAAGACACGGTGATAGACCATCTCCCTGCTTCAGTCCGTCCCGGATTTCAAATGGTTCTGAGAGGTGGTTTTCTATTCTAACTCGCCCTTTGTTTTCGTTCATGCAAATTTGAATGAGGGCGGCATATTTTTTTGGGACTCCCAGCTCAACTAGAATATGGTAGAGTCTCTGCCGTGCGACTGAGTCGTAGGCTATTTTGAAGTCAACTAACAGTTGGTGAACCGTCTCTCCGTATTCCCACTTCTTTTCCAGCAGTTGTCTTATTGTGAACATTTGGTCGCTTGTTGACCGGTTCCTACAGAATCTACATTGGTAATCTCCCAGTATCTCTTCTGCGTACGGTGTGATTCTCGCCAGAATGACATTTGTTAATATTTTGTATGCGGTTGGGCGCAATGATATTCCTCTGTAGTTTTCGCAGTCAGATCTGTCCCCTTTTTTGAAAATGGGAACGACTATTGAGGTTTTCCATTCTTCCGGAGTGACTTCCTAACCCCATATTGTTTGGATGAGCTGGTGGATCTTTCGAGCGGTTGCCTCTCCTCCATGCTTTACAAGCTCTGCCGGTATGCAGTCGACTCCGAGAGCTTTGTTGTATTTCAAGCGATTTATTGCGTCTACAACTTCGTTGAGAGAGGGCCCTGGATTTAAGGCTCGGCTGTATGTACGCTTGGGGCGTTTATTTGTGGTTGATGGGTGCGTACATTGAGCAGGTTTTCAAGTATTGCTTCCATCTTGTCACGATATTGCTTGTTTCTGTGACCAGACAGCCGTTTGCATCTCGAATTATTTTCTCTCCCTCGGTAACCATTTCTAATTGAATTTATGCCGGCATACATACCTCTGATGTTCTTCGCTCTAGAATTTTCTAGGATTTTTTCGATCCGAGCCTTCTCCCATTCGCGTTTTTTTGCGTTTGAAGAGTCTCATTGTCTCTCTCCGAATCGTCGCGTATCTTTCTGCGTTGACTTCATCATATCTTTATTTTTACTTTAATTTTTTTTTATTTGTAATTTTTTTGTTTTTTGAACTTTTTTTTTGCTGAACTTTAGAAGTGTGACAGATACTTGGGACAAGATGCACTTTTATTTCGACGTTTCTAGAAGTTGGAGCTGAAAAACCGTTGTGCTTGTATAGATGCCAGAATTTGATGTTAAAAACTTTGTTCGCTGTTTCCGTTGTTCTCTGAACTCTATCAACACAAACGGATGCAAACATTGCAAAAAATGACCACAAGACGTTCACAACCAATTTTTTTTTTTTTTTTGCCCTGTTGTGGCAGAATACCCTATTCATATTTATTTACTCGATGACTACTTGCTGGTATTTACTGGACTTCAAAAATCGGCTAGACCCGATATCTTGTCGAAGCCATCCAGCTAGGCACGGATCCTTTTTGTCTTCCCTACTTTTGTTCACCATAAATTCTGCAAAACACTTTCCTAGCCCATCTTTCTCTTATATTATATTTCACATGTACAAAATGGATTTGGTGATGCCCTTACATTACCATGTGCAATGCTGCGGGAAAAAGCGGGAGATTATGGGAAAGGAAATGTCGATATATATTGGGCTTGAATGTCTGACGATCCAAACCCGTGTAGTTCGACTGAAGAACGATTTGCTGTATGTTTTTTGTCCATTTAAATTTGAAATTTTAATGTACCTCTCGTGCATTTTCTTCTTGACGGTTTCCTGAACACACACTAGAAGAAAAACACCGTAACTTCGAATTCACTAAACGTGATTTTTTTTCTGTAAAATATAATTTTAAGTTTAAATTCGGCTGTAATAGGTATTCCGATTGACTTGCAGGTGACACATTGTGATGCAACTAAATATATATGAGAAGCAGTTAGGGATTATAATTATTTACATTTTTACATTTTTTCTCAGTTGGTGCGGAGGATAGAATTAAAAAAGTGACTAGCGAATTAATCAGGACCAAATTGAGAAAGTACAAAAACAATAGAAACTCGTCTTATATGTATGACAAAAATAGAGGAGTGAAACTAAACGATAAAGATATTATGGCCCTAAAATATTCTTCATGTGTTCAGTAGTCATCTGTCACAAATGCGTTTATTTTTACTTCTTTTCGCGAATACTTAAAGTGAAAAGAGTGTTAATATGCTGCAAATTCTCTATTAGATTGACATTTTTATTAGACCCCGTCGGGGGACAACATATGTTAAAATGATGGGCTTGATACACCTCTGTCGTGAAGTACAATATACTTTCACAGAATATATGTATGATCTTTCGACCAGCTTTAATTATTTATATAGTTCCACTTCTTCCATGAGCTTATTAATATGGAGCTCAATCGTAGTATCCTACGAGTCCTCACGATGTATATCCCATGATAAGCCCGAACCAACCAATGAGTTTCTATGAAATATTCGAGATGATATCCCATATCATTTCCCACAACACATCTATGCCATATTGCAGAATATTTAAACGTGTTGTCAAACAATATGGGAAGTGAAGTGAGGCGTGTGGTATGTATTGCGACAAATGAGGAACGTATTGCGGAACGTGTTGAACTTGTTGAACTTTTCCTACAATTTCTACCTTACATCTACTGCACTCAAACTCCGTCTCCTCTCTTTCCCATCCTGACCTTGTCCCGCCCACCGTCTATACCCTTGCAACCCGTATATATTCCAACACATATGCCGTTCAATATCGCTGTCTCACAAATGCCACATTTGCCACCCGCACATACACCCTACCCCCAAGTCCTCTTCTCCTTCCTTGTTTTTTCTTCTTTTTTTCTTCTTTTTTTATATTATTTTTTTCACTATATTTTTTTAACTTACTACTTTAGTTTTTAAATTATTCTGTAAGGTATTATATTATATTAACTTAAGCTTGGATTAGGCCTAATAAATGAAATTATTATTATAAACGTGTGAAACTTGCTATCAAATATGGGGGCGTTGTGTAGACCATGTGGGCGCATTGTGGAACACATAGACGTTCTTTTGGAATGCGTTAATTGTATGGAACCTATTGTGCAACGTGGGGAGTGTGTTGTGGAACACGTAAGTCTTGTTTTGGAAAGCGTTAATTGTATGAAACCTATTGTATAACATACAGAGTGTGTTGTGGAACACGTGGATCTTCTTGTAGAATATGTTGAACGTATGGAACTTATTGTGTAACAAGTGGAGTGTGTTATGGAACAAGTGAAACGTGTTATATACCGGGTCCAACTTGTGAAACATGTAAAAATGGCAGGTTGAAATCTTCAAAATATACATCTGGACCGATGGAAACACATGCCGGATTTTTACCGACTAAAACCAATTCCCGCCAGCACATACTCCCATTGTTCCCGCGGAACTTTCTTTTTACGAGGGCCAATCAAATATAAACAGTAATTTTACTTTTTTGATTAGCAACAAGTTGCAAGCTAGATTATGTTATGCGTGGCTGTTATTTGGTTTATGAAGAGTAGGAAAACCGGCTCGACTTTGTAGTCAGTAGAGCCATGAGCGTTACGTCTGTTGCGCAACGGATTATTTTAAGATTTTTAACAAACGACGTCGTTAAACCCTCGGAAACGTTTTTTTTTTTTTTTGAAGGCACAATTCGGTGTTGATACATGGTCGCAGAATCGTGTGTATACTTGGGCCAAAGAATTTAAAAGTGGGCGAGAACATATCGAAAAAGAAAATCATGATCGACGCCTAAGGATAAATCGTACAAATATCCGTGCTGTTCAAGAGCTTATTGAAAGTGATCGCCGCTTAACTGTTGGAGAAATCTCATCAGAAGTGTGTATCAGCTATGGAAGTGTTCAATCCGTTATCACTGATGATCTCAACTACAAAAAACCTTCTGCTCGATGGGTTCCGAGATTATTGACGGTGAATTAAAAAACAAGTCAGATCGGAGACCAGTGGAAGACTTCTGGGTCGATTTCGACCAGAAGGGGAGGATTTTTTTAAGCGTATCGTCAGATGTCATGAGACGTGAGTACATCACTATACTTTCGAGACGAAAATGGCAAATAAGGAATGGCGAAGGAAGGATGAAACCTGCCCAGTGAAGACCAAAACTCGTTTTACCCGGAAAAATTATTGTAACAATTTTTTTCGACTCAAGGGGAGTTTTAATGATTGATTTTCGTTACGAGTGAATGCAGTTTACTACTGTCAGTAGTTACAGCCGGAAAAAGCCTGATATCAAAACAAAAGGCGAGGTGCGCCCATTCGAGATATCATCCTTCTTCATGACGACGCCAGGCCTCACGCCGCGTCCTTGACAAGAGATACATTGGAAGAAATGACAAGGGAAACCCTCTAACAACCCTCCTTACAGCCCAGAGTTGTCTCCCTGAGACTATTTTTTGTTCTCGCTCTTGAAGGAATCACTTGGAGGGAAAAAGTTCGAAAGTAATGAAGAAGTCGAGGAGTACGTGCGCAATTGGCTAACAACTCGCCCTAATTCTTCCTACGAACAAGGAATATTAAAGCTTCCAAATCGGTGGCAAAAGTGTGTAGATCACGCAGAAGCCTATATTGAAAAATGTTGATAGATTAGTTAGTGTGTAACATTATTCAATAAATGTATAAAAAGAAATTACGGTTTATAATTGATTTACCCTCGTATATATTCATTGTGGGGCGGGACAGAGTTCATCTGTTACTCCGCTCGTTGCATCGCAACTGCTGAATTATGTCACATAAAATGTCATTTGGAACAGGCCAGGCGTTTTTTTAGCTTAGCATGTATTCTGCTACTCCGTTCGGAGGAAATCTTCATCTCATATGTCTCTCAAATATCATTTGTGCGGTCTTGAATCCCACGCACGCTGTGAGTACTTGCTCCGTATTTTCCATTTAGTCTTCACAATACAAACACGCCGCCTCCTCAATGGCTGAGTTGGTAAGGAGGTCGTGTCTTGCGTTTGATTGTGCAAACCTAGATTTAACTAACGACTCCCAAAGCCCACTTGCCCGGTGAAATACCACTCCATTAAGCCATAGGCTTCGTGAAATGCTTGGGAGAAACCCTTGAGAACCTTTCAGAGCTGTGCTGATGGACCCGGTTGAGAAAAACATACCATCTCAGATCGCTGACTCAGCGCTATAGGTTCGCCTTTCTTGGGAGAAATAAAGAAAGGTGATTGACATACTTTTGTAAGTCCTGTCGGAAGCATACATGTCCTTATATCAGCTGAGTCAAGTGGTAGTTCAGTTCGGTATGTTTCCTTTTCACCTAAGTTTCTATATCAGTTACTATGGTGTGAGTCCCGCTTTCTTTGGTGAAAGTATCCCATCTTCAATGCCATTCTGTTTGGCTGGAGGTCTTTATTTGTATCTGCATTCGCCGGCGATCCTCCGGCAGGGCTAGGGTGTCAACCCCTTTCAAAGCAGCGGATTCCTTAACTGCAATGTCAAGTGCTTTCTTCCCGGCTATGATATTTATGCCATCTTTGGGCACTCAGTGTTCACTCCCCTCATGTACGATCTATGCCATGTGGCTCCTGCCCAATGTGAGCTGCGTACATTTCAATATACATTTCTACAGCCGAATCACACGAATGTGGATTGCTCTACCTGATCACGTCTTTCCTCGGCGTTGTAAACTCCAGCCATTCAAGACGAATATACATCGACACCTTCCTTTCCTTATACACTTTCTCTTCATCCGCTCGCACTGTGCTCTGACATGTAAGGGTACTTCAAAATCCATTTTTGTGCACGCAGTAGTGTAAAAAAATGAAGGTGTGCACACTGGTTATAAGTTATCCTTATGTGGGTCCGGGTCCGCCAACATTTGTTAGCAGTCTCGTTAAAACATTACGTACTCTTGCCGTTTTTTCACTCCTTTTCAGCAGGTGCTCCTTAAAGGTCAAGCTGTTGTTGAAAATAACACCAAGATATTTTATATCAGGACAGGGTCTGATTGTTTGTCCTCCTATTTCTATATCAAGGTGTTCATCTTTCTTTCGGCTGCTTATTTAAATTGCCTCTGTCTTATGTGTGGCTAGTTTCAGTCCGGCCATATCTAGCCAGCGCTTAATGCTCTGGAATGTTTGGGAACAAATATGTTCCAGGTGATGTAGATGTTAAGCTACAGCCACTAGCGCCAAATCTGCATATCCAATGAATTTTACACATTCTGGTACATTGACTCTAAGCACACCATCATGCATGATATTCCATAACAGCCGGATTAATACAGACCGCAAAGGTGCTCGGGTAGTTATTTTATATTCTTGTGGTCCCTCATTGGTCGCATAGAGCAGTGTTCCATCTGAGAGATAGCTAACTATTATACCCACCAAGTAGGAGGAGACTTGTAGATCGTCCTTCTAGTATACGATTCCAGCTTACCGAGTTAAATGCATTATTAACGTCTAGTGTCACCACGGCGTAGTATTTTTCAGTCCACCCTACCCATCGTGGTGTGGCTATCGCGCTGCGCGTGATGACAGATAGGGCTGTTGTATTTAGTAGGGGTTTATTTCAGGAAGCGTGTCTCCTGGTCCTTAAAAGGACAAGGCGATCTCTTAAAACAGACCGCTCCTGAAAACTTGTCCTACAAAGGGGTCGTTACCGTGCTTCCTCTGATCCAGAGGGAAGAGCAACGTCCTTGATTTGGCCTCAGTCTTCGTCATCCGCTGGCTTCCGTGGGGGCCAGGTGATACTCCAGATCTTCAAAAATATTCTCTTTGTGGAAGTACCACTGCTCTACTCACCAGAAAATGAAAACAAGGCTCGTTTATCCTTTTAGTATTTATATTTTATTTATTTCTGTCCGTATTTAAGATCCGCCCTTCTCCAGGATATTTTCCTTCGGGAACATCGGACGATATTCAACTGCAGCCCCGAGATCACCTAACTATTCCTTTATATAGGATAACGAATCGAAAATTGTATCCCAAAGATACACATTTTCGTACAACAATCTCGATATTTCGAGTGTGATGTTGTGCGATGCTCAATGTTTGTTTTAGATAAGATTCAGTTTTCTAAATCTTCATCAATCTATTTGTATATGAGAATTGGAAATGGTATTTTGGGTATTGTTTGCTTGTGGCAAATTCGAACATCTGGTGCGATTTCCCATGGATTTGGTTTGTTTAATTTTCTAGCGAAATTACCAGATTGAAATGTATTTCTGGATTTTGAATTGAGATTATGCCGTGGGGCAAATGCAAAGCTATAAACGAATATTTGATTCGTTTATTGCGAATTTTGATTTTAGTTTAGGTTTTTTGATTAAGTTATGCCGTGGGGGCAAATGCAAAGCGATAAACGAATATTTTAATTCGTTTATTGCGAATTGTGGATTTAGTTTTGGTTTTACAGGATTTTGATAGGATTTAATGTCTTAGCGTATTATAGCTAAGATTTGGATGTAGGAATGGGGGGAAAAGGTAATAGGGCTTTTTGGAGCACTACAGGGCTTTACCGGTTGATCTACATTTGCGAAGCCCATATGTTCAGAGAGGAGGATGGGAGCGAACATACAGGGCAAAAATACTGATTGCCTTCAACCCGGCGAAGGCCAGCACGATCCGTGTCCCTATTCAATCCAAGTTGGCATGCAGTCTCCACATGACACCCCTGGATAGCTACTTTGGCACCCGCATAATAGTGAACCAAGGCATGAAGCAACATCCTGAGAAAGGTTGACACAAGGCTAATAACCTTGCTCGGAAAAACAAATTATTATGGACAATTTAACAAGTCTCGGATAAGGACCGAATACCGGTGGAGAGACTTGGTAAATAAGGCCAAGACCGGATCCCGGTTGTACTGCCGATGATGATGATAGGTTCAGAGAGCTCCAGAACCATGAATCGGCGAACTGTTCCAGACGAGTGACAACTACTCGGTCAAGCAGATTCCCTGTTGTGACGGCTGATACGACGATGGCGCTCCTGGTTCCTTCACTCCTTTTGGTATATATTTATGTTTAGAGACGGAAGGACCTGCCTTTATTTGGTTTAATTCAAGCATTATAAATGACATTATAGACTAACTTAATATCTAAGCACAAGCCGTAATTTCTTTTATCTTTGAAGAATATGTCCTGCCAGGAGGCAGTTGGTGAAGAAACTGATGAAGCCATGTGGCTTTTTAGTTAAAGCTGTTTTCACGACAACGTTGGGAATTCCAACCCATCCCGGAGTCTTATTTTTGTTAAAGACCCTTGCAGCCACGAGCACCTCTTCGATGGTCACTGGAGGTATTATCCTTTTAGTAGGGTCCCATTACTCTTATGCTCTTGTATCTGCACACTACGGAAAGAGATCGGCAACGATCCTGACCATGTCACATTTGCTCTCTTGACTATCCTATAGCCGCTGCACCGTGGGTTGTTATTTATTTAAATTGATCCCTTAAGACGCAGAACATGTCATATTTATTTTTGCGGATCATATTTTTCAAGTTTTGTGGGGCTAACACACCATTTAATGGCTTAATTCAAACAACATAATTACCTACAACTAAAGTATATATAAGTTACAAACTAGATAACTTAAGAACTATCTTAACCAGGCTTAACCTAAGATAACGAGGACAAATTAAGAAAGTAGGAGTAGGGGCGAGAGGAGGGGCCAGGTCATAGTAATGTGTAGAAGCGCCGCTTAAGAGTGGTGGTGAGAATGGTTTATGAGGCGGTGCTTGAGAGTATGGGTAAAGAGGTCGAAGTCAAACAAGGTGGAATTGGAGTTGACATTTCTCAGCATCCGCGAACGGGATTCGTTGAGACCATAAGAGATCCGCTGAGGGAGAATGTAGAGAAGGCGGGGATTACGCGTATTTTGAGGGTTTGTGTTCAGGACCCGATAAACGAACATTATGTCAGCGTCGTCCCTGCGCTCCTCAAGCGTTCTGAGGTTAAGTAATTTGAAGCGGTAAATGTACGGCGGAGGATTAAGGGGTTCTCCCAGCCCTCGAAGAGTGAACCGAAGTAAGCGACGCTGGATACTGTCGATTCTACGTATATGGATCTTGTGATAAGGAGACCATACCTGGCTAGCATATTCATGCAGTGAACGGACGAAGGTAAGCTAAAGGGATCGAGTAATGTAAGGGTCGGGGAATTCCTTAGACCAACGTTTCACGAATAAGAGGACAGAATTGACATTCCGGATTATCTCACCAGTGTGAGAAAGGAAGTTAAGTACCCTATCGCGAAGAAGCCCAAGATCTCGAATACATTGAACAACGGTGTGGCGTTGGTTATGAATGGTAAAGGAACGTGAGGATGAGTGAATACGCTTACAGGAAAAGGTTATAGATTGGCATTTGACGATGTCAAGTACAAAGCAATTTTTGTCACACCAAGTCGAGAAGCTGTCAGGGTCTGATTGCAGCAGTAAAGAATCAAGAGGTCACTCGATGATCTTGTATAACTTTGTATCATGAGCGTATACGGCAAGCTGGAATTCTTATCCGTATCCTGTGACACTCCGCTCGCACCTGGGGGATTTCTGAATTCCACACCGGTTTGGTAGCTGATGCTGGTTGTGCTTGTCCTGTCTTAGCAGCATCGCACGCGTTAGTTAGCTACCCCTTCACTTTTCCAGCCTGCTTGTTCCCCTCGGGCTCTGCGTCGAGTTTTCCGATTGGGACTCTCAGCATATAATCAAACAGCTCCGTATAGAGCTCCTTTTCTTTCTTCCCAAATTTCTGGGTTTCATTCGCCAATCTGCCTGTGATCAACACCTTGTCTTTGGTATATCGTGGCTTATTGTAGGTGCCAAAACTCGGCAATCTTTCCTTTCTAACATGGGGCTGTCAAAGTTTATGTTCATTTTGGACCGGTTTCTCTACGGTGGCGAGCGAACGGCCACCAATGAGGGTAAAGAGCTCCGGCGACCAAGGGGATGGCGTCGGGGATGGTGCGGCAGAACTTGTCAGCTGTCCTGGAACTTCCGTTGCCTGATGCCTGTAGTCTGTCCTTTTCGGTCCGCGGGTGATGCTCTGCTACTTAGCTGGTGAATTAGTTTTGTTGCGTACCATAGGAAATTGTGCGGATGTGGATGCACGGGCGTGTATCTTTAATTCTTTCGCATAACCAAAGGATGCACTCTCTGCGAACAGGTGAAGCTCATGAAAATACTAATAACAATCAAACACTATGGGTGCATGTGTCGATGCGCACGCATGAAAAGAAACAATCAAACACTATTGCTGGCTCTAATCAAACAAGGACAAGCTGCACAGAACGACAAAGTCACGATACGCAAGGAAATACGAAACGCGACAGGACCAACGCAACGACAAAGGAACTTGTAGCTGTAGTCAAGCCATTTAAATATACACACACTTAACTGAGTTTGTTAGTTTGAAGTCACTTTTATTTTCTTCTCCATTTATAGTCACTTAACTTAAGAGAACATGTTGTTGCAGAAAATTATTACAATGGAAGTACACCGTTTCACCTTCACCTTCTTCTTCGAACTGGTCTTTTTTTTTTTTTCTCTTTCAACAAATGTTTTTCAACTGGCTTTTTGCTTTACTCAACCTTGTCGTTTCCATAACTCAAGTTACTCAAAAGCCGTTAGTCACATTCAAATCGATGTGACAGTTCACTGGCGTCCCCTGGCGATGACGCACTGTCAGCTGGTTGCTGACAGGTGTGGCGAGTATGGTGGTTGGGGAGTGTACTAGACGATAAACGCACTAGATTCTCCCCGCTGCCTTGCGAATCCGCAACACTCTAAGTTATAAAAGTACATCACTACATCTAGTTATGCAAATGTTTCGAGCAGTGTCTGGCCTCTACTCTCGGTCCTGGTGTTTACCCTTTGAGGTTTCCAGCAATTATAGGAGTGATATTAGCTCTGGCGTCTTCAATTACCCAATGTAAGAAACATTTGAATTCTTCTATTCCCTGCCATTGTTGTGTTTAGTAGGGGTTAGTTTCAGGACGCGAGTCTCCTGATCCTTAAAAGGACAAGGCGATCTCTTAAAACAGACCGCTCCTGAAAACTTGTCCTACAAGGGGTCGTTACCGTGCTTCCTCTGATCCAGAGGGAAGAGCAACGTCCTTTTGGTTTGGCCTCAGTCTTGATGTTTTCACTTGGTCTTTCGTGGGGGCCAGGTGATGCTTCGCTATCAGTCAAGTTAAAATGAAACAAGTTGATTCACGTATTTTATTTCCAAGTGGTTTTTATTTTCCAGGATTCCTCTATTCTTCTAGTTACAACTTAGATATTGTCCTGGGAGTACTTCCTCCAGGGACTAGATATGATGTTATACTGAGGCGCTACTAGTCCTATCGGGACTATTAATTATGTTTAACTGCGGCCCTTCTCCTGGGGACTTCCATCAGGGACAAATCTCGATATTTAACTGAAGCCCGGAGATCACTTGACTATTCCTTTATAAAGGAAAAGGAATCGAAAATTGTATCCCAAAGATACACATTTTCGTGCAACAATCTCGATCTTTTCGATGTTTCGAGCGAGATGTTGTATTTACATAAGATAAGAAATCAATTTCTTGAATTCTTATGAAACTATCGCGCAGATGTGTGAATGTATCTGCTTTTGAGTTTTTTGTTTGTTTAACTCAATGGAATTTTTGGGATAGAGATAACGATCTCTGAATTTTGGATTTGGGTGATGCTGTGGAGCAAATGTAGCACAATAAACGAATATTGGATTCGTTTATTGTGAATTTTAATTTTAATTTTGATTTTGGATTTAATTATGCCGCGGGGGCAAATGTTATGCGATAAACGAATGTTTGATTCGTTTATTGCGAATTTTGGATCATGTTTGGGGTTTTTCAGGTTTTGATAGGATTTTGGGTTTTAGGGTAATGTTGCTGGGATTTTGGATTATGAATGGGGGAAAAAGATGGTAGGGCTTTTTGGAGCACTACATCCTCCTCTCCTTGAAAAAAGAAAATTGATCTTTATGAGATTAATTTTCTGGAAAATGGTGTAATTGGGAATAAGGATGATAGTCTCGTGATTCCGTTACATAGGCCTGATCTCTTTTTTTTAACATAGTAGCTTTAGGTATACAATATTATTATAAATGTGTAATTTTTTGTACTTTGTGTTTTTTTTAATATTAATGTATTCGTATTTATGGTCGTGTATCGAAGTTTCCACGAAGGCTATTTATATAATAAAATATTTTCTTTTGAAATTTTGTACAAATACAATTTGGTTTTTAAGGTTTGAATTTTCTTAGTATAGGTGTGTTTAACAGTAGTTGTTGGTTATCCAAAAATAAAGTTTTCTTACATAAAGTATTTTATTTTGAGTTAAGGCTATATTCATTTAGTTTGGTTTTGGTTATATGTACAGTAGACATTTGGTTTTAAAATTTCATATAATTTGTTTTTTTTTTCATGTTGGTTAAACATTGTATTAGAAGGAAACATTTAATTCTAAAAAATTTCGTTTTGATTTAAAGTAAATATTTTCTTAGTTTCTGAGTATAAGTTTAATTGTAGAATGTTTTATAATTACATTAGTATTTGAATTCATTATTTTAACATTATTTCGTATTGTAACTTTTGGTTTTTTTTTCTTGTTTTGGTGTATTACAATAAATTTACATATATTATTTCTGTTTTTTTTTTTCATATCTATATATTGTGTTTTTTCTTTTATAACTTAAGATTATTACAAAAATTTTTTTTTGTTTGTTTATTTATTTAAGTTAGTGGTGGTTGATTAAAATATTTGTATAATACATTTTTTCGATAGTCAATATTTGTTTATAGTATAGTTTTGAAACTTCTATTTTTGAAACATATGAGTTATGTGGAGATTTAATTTCTGTTATATTTTATTTATTGTCTCCTGAATTGGTAATACAGTTATATTATTTATATATTTTCTTTGTTTATTCTATCTATCTATTTCGTTTTTGAACAATAATTTTTAAGAGGTGAATTTAACATTATTGGTTGTATATATATATATTTTTTTCTTTATAGATATATTTGATTTACCTTTAATAATTTTTTTCATTTGTTTAAAAATTTCTCCATACACATATACATTTATTTCCCTTTGACTTTTACTCCTTGGAGTTTCTTGTTCATGATTGCTTAGTATGGTTTCATTTTTCTTGTTGTGGTCTTTTAAATATATCAAATCTTCGAGAAGAAGAGAATGTGTTTATTTACTTGTTTAAGTATATATATATTTGAATATTAATCGGAAATCGATTTGCTTTGTTTTAAATTTTTCCTTAAATTTGTGGAAGACTTTCCAAGCTCTCTTCGGGTTTGGCTGTGTAACATAGTTCAAACTTCCGAGCGACAATATGTTAAAAGAATAATAAAGTTTCGAGATTAAGATTTGAAACTTTCTTTTATTCGTAAGTGGAGGTACGATTTTTTGGTCAGATTTTATTTGTAAAATCCATTTTAAAATTTGGATAAGGGAAAAACGAGAGAGAGTGTAGACAAACGAATCACTGAAACGAGGAATGTGTTCGAGTGAAATTTGGATGTGACTGTTATCCACAAGCTTACTCTTTTCTAACGAGAAAATTAGTTGTTCTTCAGTCTTACATTTTGCTGGGACTCTTTGTACCGCAGGCTTACACTTTGCTGAAATTTCTTTTTTCTCGGGCTTACAATCAGCTGGGAGTTCTTGCTCCTCAGGCTTACATTCTGCCGGTATTATATGTTTGTGGATTTCCATTACCTGTTGTCATCGTGGATGCAACTTTATGAGATCGATTTTGGCATTTCGTTTTAAATTTACTGGGGATATTGGAGTTTCAGGTTCATGTTTTCCTGAACTCAGGTTTTCGGCAGTTTCCTTACCTTTTCTGTTACCACAAATTTTATTTAAATGGGGAGAGGAAGATTCAAGGGTGGTTGGTTTCGTTGTGTTTGTCACAGCATCAGATCCGGCCCGTAAACAAACGGAATCGGATGTTGACTCACGAACGGTATTATCCAATTTTTCATGAATGCCTATGTTTTTCGTGGAAGACGCCTCGTAAGGTGTGGCATTCTGAATATTTTCTTTGACCTCGTTATTGTTCCCTAAAAGCTGCTCGAGTTATACCATGGTTCTCTTCTTTACAGCGAATTTAAGGAATCCCTTTTCAAAGTTAATGTGGCACTGGTGCTTCGCAAGGAAATCGCTTCCCAGTATGCCATCGTGTTGAAATTCTACATTGCTTCCCACTACAAAAAGGTTATGCTTAAAGGGTATGGAGTGCCTGTCTGTTTTGAATTCGAACTCCCCCAATACCTTTCCGCATGTGCTGACCGTTTTCCCAGCAATGGTGGATATAGTCACTGGGTCTGAATTGTCTACAGATTGTTCAATATAAGGGTTATCTAATTTGATCAGGCTGATGTCGGCGCCTGTATCGATGAGGAAAGTCGAGTATTGTTTATCCGATGGATTAAATTTTACACGTATTACTGGCTCCTTAAATTCAGGGCAGAAAAATACGCGCATTTGAAAATTTACATCGGGATGGGGTCTATATCGGCGATTGTCTGCACTCGAGAAGGATTGCCGTTGCTCGCTGCCCAAGTGAGTTCGTTTCCCTGTTGTTGATTGGATACCCTGTTAATATTTTGATTTTGTCGGGTATTTCGATTTTCAATCCGAGGCGAGTTAGTCATTGTCCTATTTTGAGATTGATTGGATTGGTTAAGTTGAGTTTTAAAGCGATTTCGACTCGTCGATGGTTGGTCCTGGTTTCGCATATGAGCTAACCTGGTTCTGCACTCTGCCTGAGTGTGATTATACTTTCTACAGTATGTGCATTGGAGACGTTCAGCCTCTGTCTTAATGCGTTGGGGGACGAAATTTGGGAAATTTGTATTGCGATAGCAAGTCGTAGAAATATGTCCCCTCTTGTTGCATGTTTGACAAACAATTTGTATGCTTCTCCTAAAATTGTTAGTGGAAGTTAGCATTGAGTTATCGTTACCTAATCTTCGAGATTGTTCTAAAGCGTAGCTAATGGCCGCTTTGAGATTTGAAGCCCTATGTGCTTTTACTAAGATTTTGAGGCTGGAATTTCGTATCCCATCCTCAAACGTATTCAACGCGAATCTTTGATTTTCAGCCAGAAGATAAGTTCTGACTGCTGGATCAGGTGAACTAGCGTATGTGACGCTGTCCAATTCATGCAGGTGGTGTGTGAGTCTATTTGAAAATTCCTTCACACCCTTCTTGCTATCCTGTTTTGTTGCCACTAAGTTATTTTGGGCAGCTGACCTAGAGATTAAAGCTTCAAATTCTCCCTCCAATTCGGATACCAAATCTTCCCAAGTGGAAATAATTTTATGTTTGATGCAGTCTCGCGCCGGTCCCTGTAATCTGGTTTTGACCAGAATAAAGGATTTCTGGTTGTCATCTTGGGCTTGTGAGAACAAAATGTCTCCACAAGAGACGAAACCCTCTAATTTGTCAGGATGACCGTTAAATACCGGCACGAGTCCCAGTATGTCGCTTAATCCGAATCCGTAGTTCATTTTAGTTTCCGAAGTTTCTTCCTCGCGATTTTGTATGAGCTCGGGCTCAGGTCTCTGCGAACGCGTACCCGGGTTCTTTTTAGCGCTAACGACGTGTTTGTGGAACAGACCTTCCCATATAAGGGTAAGAAAAGGCAGAGAACTCAAAGAGGAGATCTTCATTATTGTCGGATAAGATGGTCAAGAGAAAAGATAAGAACGAAAACAAGAAAAAATACCTTCAAAGCTATGGGGAAAGTGTATTTTATTCCTAAGGTGAGAGAAACAACCCTTTCGAAGAAATGTTTAAAGTGTCGAAGGTAGGGAGGTGAAAAGATGTTGAAAATAGTCTCCAAAGGATGCTAATGTTACAAAAGGAAAAATCCAACACACAAAAGAGTCCAGACGACGGTAAGGCAAGCATCAAAAGCTTAGCTTTCCTGTTTATGTTCAGCTAACCACATAAATATGAGATGGAATCTTCCCAAAGAAGTTTAAATCAAATAAAAAAATATGCGTATGAGAAAATCTCCACCAAAGAAATTTAAATTAATAGAAAAATATGTATATATGTATGTGTATGTGAAAATTTAGCTGAAATCAAATTCTTGGGGTTGTTCTTTTGTCCCCTTATGATAAGTAAAAGTTTTAAAAACGAATTTGTTAAAATTTTGGGGGTTTTATTTGTTCCCTTTTATAAATATATTTAAAACTTCTCAGGATATTTAATAAAATGGGGGTTTTTCTTTATCCCCTTATAAATGGAAAAATTTGATTTTATTTGATTAGTCTTTATTTGTTATTTTTGGAAAAAATTTAGGAAAAATAAATGTGTATATGTATATATGTGTAAAAGGTTTTGAAAATTGTTAAAAATGTGCGTTTAAAAATATACGTTTATTAAGGAAAATGTATTTAAAATATTCTATAAGCCAAAATAGTTTTGGAAAAATAAGTGCGTACTTGTGAAAAATTTTCTTTTATTAATTGTATTTATCACTTTGGGCTTTTATGGTTATATATGGCTTGGAAAAATGAGAACAAACTTTATTTATTATCATTAGAAAAACAAGTTAACAAATTATTATTAAGCTTGGGGGGTTATTCTTTATCCCCGTGTAAAAAGAACAATTCGATTCATTCTTGGCACGTCCTTTTAATTAACGGTTTTGAATTAAAAAAAAACATGTTATTTTGGGGGGCCGCAAAAAAATGACCAAATTACGTAAAACACTCTCTATTTTATCAACACAATTGATTTCACTTTTAATAATTATAAATCACTAAATAAAATAAAATATAAGTACCTGTGGAAATCGTTGAGTACGCTGCTTACTCTGGGTGTTGCCGCTGCCTCAGGAATCGGTCTCTCTTTGGCTGCTCCACTGCATATATTATTTTTGGTGCCTCCAGTGATGTCGTCGCTGCTATCTCTGCTGCTTATTTTTTTTTTTTTACTATTACTTCTCCTCGGTGTATGCCCCAGAGGAACGCTCTTACTACTTGTGAAAATTTAAAATTTACTTGTTTTCCACTATTGCCGGTGTTTAGCCCCGGGCACGCTGTTTTGATCAAAATTTTGTTTTGGGTTTATTATTTTCACTGAAGCGCTTTTGTTATTTTGTTGCCGGTGGTCCTCTGTAACCTTATGTTTTTCCTGGTAGGGGATGTTTGGGAGTCCTACACCTGCTGCCACCAAAATTGTTGTGGTTGGGGATTGTTGCATAATCCCACCAGTCTTCTTTTCCTGTGGTAGGGGATTTTGGGGATCCCACGCGCTGCCACCAACATTGTTGTTGTGTTCTTTGTAGGGGTTTTGTTCCAGGAAGCGTGTCTCCTGGTCCTTAAAAGGACAAGGCGATCTCTTAAAATTTGACCGCTCCTGAATCTCGTCCTACAAAAGGGATCGTTACCGTGCTTACTCGTATGCCTGAGGGAAGAGTAACGTCCTTAATTGGCCCCTTGTCCTTGGTCTTCTCTTGGTCTTCCAGGCCAGGTGATACTTAGCTATCAATTGGCCGCTAAATGAAAATCCGTGTTGTTTTCGTTTACAAATTAAAGAGTTTTATTTTTCCAATTATTTTCGTTAGTTTTTCCACTGGGGTATTTCCTCCAGGATCTAAGATCGATTTAAAACTGCGGCCCGGAGATCACTAAACTATTCCTTTATAAAGGAAAAGGAATCGAAAATTGTATTCCAAAGATACACATTTTCGTGCAACAATCTCGATTTCTTGGATATCTCGAGCGAGATGTTGTATTGACTTTAGATAAGAATTCAATTTCTTGAATTCTTATGAAACTATCGCACAGATGTGTGAATGTATCTGCTTTTGAGGTTTTTGTTTGTTTTCCTGAATCGAAAATTTGGGATAGACATAACGATCTCTGAATTTTAAATTTGGGTGATGCTGTGGAGCAAATGTAGAACAATAAACGAATATTAGATTCGTTTATTGCGAATTTGATTTTAATTCGAGATTTTGGATTTAATAATGCCGTGGGGGCAAATGTTAGGCAATAAATGAATGTTTGATTCGTTTATTGCGAATTTTGAATCATGTTTGGGTTTTTCGGATTTTGATAGGTTTATGTGTTTTAGCGTATTATAGCTAGGATTTTGGATTAGGAATGGGGGGGGAGGGTGGTAGGGATTTTTAGAGCACTACCGGGATGTGGGATTTGGCCCGCTTACTATTCAGCGCATTCTACGTGAGCTGGACTGTAGGAAGGCAACCGGCCCGGACGGAATACCAGCAGTAGTCCTTAAGAACTATCGCCGGTGTTTGGCAGACTCTTTCGCTTATCTTATGCGCGGAGGACCTTTCCTACCTGCTGGAAAGTCACTCGAGTTCAGTCAATCCCAAAAATGGGAAAAAACGGTCTCCCACAAAATTGCCGACCAATAACATTACTATCTACGTTATCTAAGGTGATGGAAAAAGTCATCAATACTGAGTTAATTAAGTATTTGGAGTGCAACGGACTTCTGAATGATCGTCAATACGGATTCCGTGACAGGCGGTCCACGGGAGACCTTTTGACACTTATAACCGATATATGGACATGTGGCGTTTGTAACAGATACACACACAATACACAAACAAATTGTGAAGAACACTGAACGAAAATCGAATAAGAAAATGCATCAGAGCCGTATACCATAGCGATAGCATAACAAATCCACATCAGTCGAATGTACTTGAGTTTAGAAATCGAATTCGTACACACGGCGGTAGCCCGATGGGTTGCGCTTTGGTTCAATTTTTAGTGATTCTAACTGTCATAACGTCAGTTCGAATCACACGTTCTTCACTATCATCCCAAACGCGCATTGCTGAGCAAACTTCGTTCATATGGTCATTCCCAGCAGATTTGCGACTGAACGAAGAGTTTCCTCGAAAATCGACGATCCGGGTTGTTGTGGACGGCGAGCGTTCGGATCTGTATCCTATTAATTCGGAGGTGCCTCGAGATTCTATACTGGCTCCAACCTTGTTTTTGCTTCACATAAATGATTTACTGGAGACAATGGATAACAAAGTGTTCAGTTTTGCGGATGATATTACGTTTGTTTCCTCATTTTCGACTGATCGGCCGATTGGTGCATCAACGTCGCACCAGCTGAGATATAAACAGATTGACTCTCTGAATCGGGATCTGGATAAGGTCCTGCAGTGGGGAAGGGCCAATCTCGTCGACTTCAGTACACGGAAGACATAATATACAACTTTCACAAGGAAAAGTGGATCATCGGTTCCATAGCTGATGATAAATGGCCAGGGCCCCGAATCTGGGGAAAGCCTGAAATTTCTCGGCGTCACGGTCGTTGGGAATGTGTCGTGGCATAAACACGTATCGTGTCGAGCATCGCCAGGTCAGCCTCAGGAAAGCTGAGCTATCTTTTTAGAGCCAAGAAATATTTTACTCCGGCTCAACTTCTTCTCCTGTATAAATCCCAAATTAGACCCGCGGTCGCATATTGCTCTCATGTTTGGAGCTCGGCTGCTAAACATGCCTTCGACCTACTTGAAAGTTACAGAGACGAACGATCCGCCTGATCGGGGACTCGGCGCTGATGTCGGGACTACAATCGCTATCACATCGAAGGCGCGTAGCAGACCTCTGTCTGTTTTATAGATATTATCATGGCTAGTGTTCATTGGAGACTCGTGATACTGTTCCGCGCAATTCGGTTTATATGCGATCCACAAGACAATCCGATGGATCACACCAGTTTGTGGTTCATCTCACGACGGCGCTAACATCGGAGCGTTACAACCCGCAAGTGTTCAAAAAGAACAGCAACGGTTATTAGGTGGCATCTCGGGGCGCCAACTTGACGCTATAGGTTCGCTTCTCCCGAGAGAAGTGTAATAATTAAAAAAAAAAAAAAAAAAAAAAAAAAAAAAAAAAAAAAAAAAAAAAACAATAACAATAACACATCCTCAGAAGATGTAAGTCCTCCAAAAGTTACTCTGAATAATTATTCGACAGAGTTTAACATCTTGACGTTTCGTTGAAATCTTATTCTTATGAAATCTCAAATCCCATACTAGATAGATAGAATCTGTGAAATTATAAAATTCGTGTGTTTTCATTTCAGCAACACTAGTTGAGGGCGATGAATGCAACCTGGCCTCCGGAAAAGGTGTTTGTACAATTATTGAGAAGTGCACATCGTATGCTGCCGGATTACGACAAAAATCAATAAAATACGAATCCCTCATTCGGTGTTCGTTTTCTGGACTCTCCGAAGTAATATGCTGTCCTAAATCAGATGATGGGTAAGTACCATAGCAACTGAAAGGTAAACTTTGTATTTCGCTCGCTTTGTACATATACATTATTTTGCCCTCTTTCTCTATCTTACCATCTCTCTTTCTCTTTCTCTCTCTCTCTTTCTTCCCATTTTCTTCCTATTTTCTTCATACGCTTCATTTTCTTCACTGTTTTTTAAACGTTTCATTATAACCCTTCGCTTTATAGCCGTGATTGGGTAGTAGATATTCCATCAAGCACGTCAACTGCAATACCAATAACATCCACAACGACCATCAAAAACACGACTGCTACCACAACAACAACAATCTCAACACCTTCCGCACCTTCCACACCGTCAATGAACTCTCTTATCATGGGAAGTAAAGATTTTATTGATCTGTCCAAACTCTTAAACCGTTTGTCGACAACTACTTCGAGAACACCCCGCCGAAATCGCTTGCAGCCACTACAAAATCCGGCGGAGGATATTTCAGCATTTGATGAGGTCGGAAACACCATTGAAAAACCGATTGATAGAGTAAATGGTATCAAATTCCCAGAACCAACAGTAAATCGACAACCACCAGGCGGATCATTCATTTCAGAAGTCGAATGGATAAAATCAGGAATTAACGAAATAAAACCGACATCGTCGAAATGGATTTGGTTCTCCCCTAAACCATCTCCTGTAATGACCACCACAGAGAATCCAAGACCTGTTGCTCTATTTACTGATCCCTTCGATCCTTACAAGTTTCGGCCAAGTGTTGATAGCAAAATGAAATTGTCAATAACCAAGTCGACTCCCAGTGGGAATGGACTTCAAATAAAGCAGAAGGAACTACTGTCGCGTCAATTTCTACCACAAAGACTTCAAAGAAGACATTGAAACCTGAACAAGTTCTCGATGACTGGATGCTAGCCGTGCTATATAATGAAACGACTTTACCGACAAACACAGATACGTTGACATCAACATCAACTTCTACGGTTGTCAGTGAATCTATTACTGTGTAAGGTGGTGATGGGTGGGCCATTGTAGAAGTGTTAAGACGGACTTTGATGGAGTTTTCGAAAACTTTTTCTTATATTTTCGAGTATGTAAACGAAAGGTTTTAGTATTACAGAACATAGTTCTTTCTAATATTCACTTAGGCTCTTTAATCAGTTTACCTAAGCAGCATTAATTGTATTTTATTTATAATATATAAAGACAAAATAAATTTAAGACTATAACAATTTATCGACATCAAGCTATGACAATACCGGCAATATAAAAACGTGCGTACATGGACCGTAATCTCTCTTTTTCGTATTTATTCTACGTTTGTTTATTCTTTTTGTTTAATTCAACTCAGTTGGAGTACTGTTAGCACAACTGTTTAAATAATATTGCCCAGTATCGAGTTTTGTGGGGTTTTCGAATTGACGGTGTAAATTCTTTAAGGTCGTAGATATGTGCTTTAAGAGATAGACAATTTTACAACTCTGTTCAGTTGATGTTTACTTAGTTATGAATTTACTATGTATTCCTGACAGACTGTGGCAAGATGGTACCAAATTCAAACTTTTGCGGGCCTCAAACAACACTCGATCAAGCTGAAAATCCGATAGAGCTATCTAAACTCAAATGGCGGAAATGTGTTGATTGCAGTATAAAATAAGTTAGTCGAATGACAATCGTTTGCTGCAATATTCATATAGTAGCAAGGCTAGGGTTCGCTGGATTAATTATTTACACAAAATAAGCCGTGAAATCAGTTTTCTATTAAATCTTTATTTTTCTGCTCTTGACATCCGCTCTTTCACTTTTCGCTCCTCCGTCAAAAGTGACACTTCTGGCACTGGAGACATCGTTTTTCCTCTTGCTTCTTTTTGCCCATAGTCTCCAATTTTGCAGTACTGTCCAGAATATTCCAGTACTTTGTTTGGAGTCTTGCCAGCTCGTCACAATATTAGCCCATGATCACCAACACAATCCTTTTGGTTGCATTCATTGCAGACAGATTGTGGCTTTTAGTTCCGCGGGGATTTAATAGCATTTGTGTTATATTAATGTAACCTCAATTGATTAATTTATTTTGGACTAGAAAATCGATTTTTGTTTTGTTTCGAAAGGGCCCAGCTATCAAACATGATTAATCTCAATTAAAAGACGGAATGAAACCGACAGTTACCACTCTTTTGTATTAAACCGCCGACTTGAAAATTGATCACTCAATTTTTTCATATCATTTTTGCAACATTTTTTTATTTTCTTTTTATATTGTTAGTTTCTTAATTATATGTTAGACAAAAAAAACTTAAAATCTAGCTTAATTATCTTATATTATAACTTACTGGTCCTGCTTTATCACTCAACTTACATAACTCGTATGTGTTCATTTATTACTGACTTCAGTATACTCCAGCACCGAATTGTTGCAACGGTGCTGGAATTTCGCCTCTACCAATGCAACATGTAACTATACCGCTCAAATATAGAACTGCAATTCTTAAATTAAGCAAAATCAAAATAGTTTCTCATACTGGTATTCGGGATTTCGATTAATCTAGTCTTAGTAGTCTCCTGTTTTCTCCAGGCATTATATAATAAGTGTTAAAGTGGAAATTCGACTTTTTTTTTGTCAAATACAAATTTATTGAAAAGGATACTGTGTTGGCAATTGAGCGGCAAACATTTAGTTGGATTTCTGCCGACCGAGGAATGGCGTCGGAGAAGATGTCGATAATTTTTGTCGACCGAGGAATGTCGTCGGGGAAGATTTCTTACACCGTTCAAGGTGGTGTGTCCTGTCGTGCGGCGATATACCCGTA
This sequence comes from Microdon myrmicae, assembly GCA_963931805.1. Classification (NCBI taxonomy): domain Eukaryota; kingdom Metazoa; phylum Arthropoda; class Insecta; order Diptera; family Syrphidae; genus Microdon; species Microdon myrmicae. Next base: position 97,798,024 of record OZ007502.1, read on the forward strand.
CCTATAATCAATGGATTGAAATACCTTTTATGTGAAAGGATTACCTCTTTGCCCAAAAATAATTCTGCAGCTTCCAATAACAACTCGAGATATATATATATATTACGAAACTCGACTCGCGTAAGGGACACGTCCGGCAGGGGAGCAGACTCCGATGCACACCCTACGGGGGATGATAAAAATATTCGATGCTCGCGCGCTGAAGGATGGAAGACGACTTAGCAAGGGAGAAGGATTTCGCTGGTGTGGTCCTGTGGTGGTGTGCGTGTAGTTGATCGTGGAGATCACGGTGTCTATCCATGCGGTGAAACAAAGGAAAAACGAGTGGCATTGTTTTACGCATGCGCGAGCGTCATGAGAAACGAAGCGGACAAAAGAAGGAAGATGGACAAAAGGCATTATGGTGTGCATTGCAGTTGAATAAATAAACCGCTGGTCATCCGGGAAATGGTGCTAAAAGCAAATTGGATATTTATGGCATCTCTGGCTGCAGTAGAAACCGGGTTCGTGATTGCATTAGGAAATGCTGGAGAATTTGGTTTCGTTGATAATGCCTAAGATGGGGTGATTGTTTGTCGATTGAACAAACGAATCGCTGGTCGGTTTATTGTAGCTGGGTAAATAGCCGTGTTGCTATTATGCTGTGATGCGATGGGTGGTCGTGTACCGTATCTTGCTGAACGATAAGGGATCGAATTGTTATGCACGTTTACATGTGAAGGAATTCAGTTTATGGCACTAGACGCTAGATGCGTGTATTTGCTTTTGTCCCTTGGACAAAGGGTCTGCGAGATATATGCATGTGGGAAGATTAGGGTGCACATGAGGGACAAAATTGCTTGGCAAACAATGTTGCCGGAATAGTTTTCCTGCGAATTCTAGTGATGCATTGGATTATGAATGCTAAGAATTCTTTGTTGGAAACATTTTTGCCGATGAGTTGGTGCAAGGAAAAATGCCCTTGTAGGTGAAATTCTTTTTACAGGTGCTAAATGTAATTAGCAATTATGAAACAATGGAATTTGAGGGGCTTCAGCACAGGAAGCTTGGGGGTAATTGGGCCAATAGGCAGTGGCGTTTTCGGAACCATCACAGTTCTTTCCGTAAAGCTGGAGAACCCCCGCAATTGCTTCAAGGATGCGGAAGAAAATAGTTACAGGGAGGCAAGTCTGGGCTAAAAAGAGGGTGTTCGAGGATTTCCCAGCCCATTTCTTCCAATGTATCGCTTGTCAAGGATGCGGTGTGAGGCCTGGCGTTTTCATGAAGAGGTATGACATCTCGAATGGGCAAACCTCGTGTTTTGTTTCGTTATATAGCTAATACCCAAGTCGGATGGGATTTTTCCAACCATAAGGCGGCGATCACTTTCAATAAGCTCTCGAACAGCACGGAAGTTGTCATCCGTATGACTTGTCCTTGGGCGTTGATCATGTTCTTCCTTTTCGATGCGTTCTCGCCCACTTTTAAATTTTCTGACCCACATATACACACGATTTTGAGACAGTATGTCCTCACCAAACTGTGCTTTCAATCGAGAAAAAATTTCCGAGGGTTTAACGCTTTCATTTGTTAAAAATTGTATAATAATCCATTATGCAACAGACATTTGTAACTCTTGTTCGCTCATGGCTATACTAACTACAAAGTCGAGGGCGACCGCTAGCCAAGCCAGTTCCCTTACTCTTCATAAACCAAACAACAGTCACGCACAAGAAAAGGAACAAACATAACTTCACTTTTGTAAAGAATATTGACATCCCGATAAGAAATACAAGTTCCTGGTGCTTTTCATGTTTTATGTTGATATTTTTTGTTAAAAATTATAATATTTTACAAATATTTTAGATTTTACTGATCGAATGCACAAAGATGAACGCTTTTCGGAACATTTTTCATAAAATTTCGTAGACCACTTAAGTTGTTTTAACAATTGTTTCGAAAGTTGTCTTTAAGCATCAAGATTGATTTGTTGATATATACGAGGGTTGCCTTTTATATTTCGGGATTAGAGAACAAAAACAAATATTGATCATCGAAAATCACTTTATTGTTTTTCAAAATATTCCCCATGAAGATCTATACACTTTTGCATGCGTTTGAACCAATTGTCGAAGCACTTTTGCCACTCTGATTGAGGTATCTCCAACACATGCATTCTGAATGCAGCAACCGCTTCTTCAGGTGTCGAAAAACGTTGACCTCTCAGTTTGTTTTTTACGTACGGGAATAAAAAGAAGTCATTCGGTGCCAAGTCAGGACTATACGGCGGATGACCCATCAAATCGATGTTTTGGGTGCTCAAAAATGCAGTTGTCGCAGCCGATGTGTGAGAGCTCGCATTGTCGTGGTGAAGAGTGATCCGTCTTCGGCGGTTGGGTTTCCTGATTTCTTGGAAGACAACTGGCAAACAAATGGTTGTGTACCACTCAGAATTGACTGTTCTGCGTTGTTCTATTGGTACGGTTGCGACATGTCCAGTTTTTCCGAAAAAACAGGCGACCATTTGCTTGGAAGTGCTTCGTGCGCGAACAACTTTTGTTGGATTTGGCTCATCTTGTAACACCCAGACAGTCGACTGCTGTTTACTTTCGGGCTCACACGCGTAAATCCAGGATTCATCACCTGTCACGATGTCATAGACGTGTTTCGAAGCACCGCGACCGTGTTTTTTGTGCATTTCTTTCCACCAATTGACATGAGCCTTTTTTTGGGCGATTGACAAATTGTGTGGGATCCAATGCGAACAAATTTTTTTGACAGTCAAATGTTTATGCAATATTGAATGTATGCTGGTCCCACTAACGCCTAAGGTTGTCTCAACCTCACGATAGGTCACATGACGATCTTCCAATATCAGTTCGCGCACAGCATCAATGGTTTTCGGAACAACAACTGATTTTGGACGACCTTCACGAAATTCATCTTGGAGTGAACTACGACCACGATTAAATTCACCATACCATCGATAAACACTGGTCCTTGATGGAGCTTCATCGCCAAAAATTGAATTAAGTTCATCCATGCACTGTTGCTGAGTTAATCCTCGCCGAAAGTTGTAAAAAATAATCGCACGAAAATGTTGACGATTTAATTCCATTTTTGGGCCGAGATGAATCTTTTAAGTTACTGTAAACAACACAAATAGCGCTCGTATGTCAAAACGTTCTGAGTGCGTATAACCTCAAAAATGTCCAACTTTACGACAGAGCTGTCAATTGCCGGATTGCAACACTAGGGTTGCCAAATCCCGAAACATAAGAGGCAACCCTCGTATAACCCTTCCTTCAAGTATACCCAAAGTGAGAAATCGAAAGAGATCGATTCAGAGGATCATAGGAGACAGCCAATACTTTTTGACTTTTGACATTATAGGGTCGAGAAATATTTCTTGCAAAATTTCCTTTGTAACACAAGCTGTGTAACGTGACACCGTTACTGAAACCAACTGTCTTATAAGCGTAAGTAATCCCATTCGGGCACAAACAATTTTTCCAACATCTCCCGATAGTGATCACCAGCAACTGTTACCAGAAAAAGTCCTTTTTCAATAGCTGTCAAATACGTTAACTGCTCCATAACAAGATGTTACCGTACTTTTTCAATAGCTATCAAATGACAACTTATAAATATCATCCAAATCAGAATGATGACCAACGAAATCGACGTCGAACATAAAAACCACCCAATATATACCAATTCGTTTACGAACTGCGTATTTCCGAAACCTATGCATCACAAGTGACTCCCAAACTCCGGCTTAACTGCTTCACAATTGCACCATGTAGTTTTGTTACATTTTAGCTCATTCTATTGCTTCTTCTTCATGCATGCTTGTATGTAGTTTCCAACCTCTCTTTGTAAAACTGTTAACAGCGGATCATAACATTTCAGAAATACGTCTTCTGGCTCATTCCGAGGTGGAGGTGAACGGCCCTCCCTGAAAGGTAAGCGCTTTAAACAACCCAATCAATAGAACGACCTTGTTCTAAACATTATTTATTCCAGCGTGCAACACATATAAAGGATTCAGTAAAGCTGGTCTTACGTTCCAGATAATAGACGGTCTTCCAGTAGAGCCAGGGGAATACCCACATATGGGTGGCCTGATTTATAGTAATTCCAGTGCAGGCGTAATCGACGTACGGTGCGGATCATCTTTGATATCTAAACGCTATTTACTGACAGCCGCCCATTGTGTAAACGACCCTCTTGCGCTGCCAACTCATGTACGCCTTGGCGTAGTGGAACTGAATTCAACGGATGATACGAAAGTGGACATTGAAATCGAGGTAAGAGCTTCTTACTTTAAGAAGATCCCTTTTATAGTAAACTATATTACTGACTTGAAACAATTTAATTCGAAACTCCCAACTATCGGAGAAATAAAATCTAAGATACGTGTTAAATCGCATGCTACATAGAATGCAAATACCCACCACTTGAGGCAAGGTTTTATTACAAATTGGAGTCAAAGGTCCTTCAAATTGGAACCCTGATCTCTATTTACTAGAAGCTGGCATTACCATCGTAGGTAATTGATTCACACCTTTCCGTTTTGGGTTGTTTTCGCTACTGGACTCGTAGATTTCACTTTTACTAAATAGACTGAAAAGTCCGGGGATTTTTAATGAAAGCAATCGTTTTTTTTTTGTTGCAAAATTATATATATTCCTCAACATAGTTGTGTGCATTTTATGATTCTCAACGATATTTGTCTGAGAGCGGACCACATTTGTATCCAGGGAACTTTGCATGTAGGCGAACCAATTGAACAGTTGGTTCGTTTATCGCGTATTGGATTTTTTAAATTGAATTCAATGTGAGACAATTGAACGTTTAGTTCAATTTGTTTGACATTGGATTCAATATTAATTTGGAGATATGTGCAAAATATATGGGGGCAATTCTAGGGCTTGCAAAGCTCTGCATCTTTAAGTGGATGGTACACGTGTACCACGATTAACGATGGAGGCTGGCTCCAAAGAGGTAAGTATTAAGGGGTGAAAGGTTTTGCGTCTAACACTTGCCTTCGACGGCGATATACTTGGTATAGCGACTTTCCAACATTTTGATGCCCATTCTGTAGTACGACCCGACCAAGCCTTCAAAATACCTCTCGGCTTCCCCGATGACTTCCTCATTCGATCTGAATCTATTTCCCAGGAGTCACCGCTTGAGGTTTGGGAACAGATAATTGTCGGTGGGGGCCAAGTCGGGAGAATACGGTGGGCGAGCAACAAATTCAAATCGTAAAAGGTCCAATTTGGCCATCACTTTCAAGGGCGTGTGTGAGGATTCGTTATCGTGATGGTACAACACTTTTTTCTTCGTCATATGGGGCCGTTTTTTTTTTTTATTTCGCCGTTCAGTTTGTCCAGTTACGCTGAATAGTATACTTTTGTGACTGTCCCTACTTTCTACAGCTAATCGATGAAGATTATGCCATGCGCATCCCAAAAACCGAAGGCCATAACGTTCCCGGCCAAGTGTTGGTCTTTTGGCTGCTTTGGTCGGCCTTTGTGACTTCCCAGCGACTCTACAGACTACCTGTTGGACTCACAGATATGGTAATGAGCCCATGTTACATCCATTGTCACAAAACCTTGAATAAAGTCCGTTCGGTACGCTGCAATAACGCCAAACCAGCCGTTGAATCATCAACGCGCTGCTGCTTCTGGTCGACGGTCAGCAAACGCGGCACCCATCGCACCGATAGATTTTTCATCTCCAAAAAATCGTGCAAAATGTGTCCGGCCCGTTCTTTTGAGATATCCACGGTTTCAGCTGACTCGCGCAACTTCACTTTACGATCACGATTCGATGCTCGTACTTCACGATTTTCACATTACTTTTCAAAGTAAAGAGGACGAACTTACTATCGCCAACAATTCCCGCTTAGCATCTGTTTCAAAACTATTCCAAATAACTGAAAAGGAACTTTCAGACTCTTTGACTAAACGGGTAATATCGGCTGGTGGAAACGTGACAGAAAAAGACCACAACGCTGTTGACGCTTTGGCAAAACCTATCTACGACCATTCACTTCAGAATCGTGCGATATTATTCCGGGGCACTAAGGCTCAAGCACGATTTAAATCAGTAATCGGTATGCTGGTTATCTACAGTTGTGAGGTTTTCGATTCAAATAGTTTCACGCAATTTTGCATAAATTACTGCAATGAAAAACTGCAACAGTTATTCATTTAACTGGCTTTGCAATCAGCTGACATTTATGAATTCTGTTGGTTGTCACTTGACAACCAATTCTTTATCTTTCTTTTCAATTCTTGGTTTCGTTAGCTTTGGATGATTTCAGTTTTGTTAATCTTTATTAATCTTGAGAATCAATCGAAATAAAGTTCATGTTTTATTGCTAAATTGTACCCACCAGTCTTCACTTCTTTACAAGGCTAATATTTGGGAATAACAACCAAAGGTAATAATTTCACTTTAAACATTCAAAATTAGATTATTACAGCAAACGTGGACCAGTGTCGCTATACATTGGTTCTGCCGTGCATTATCCCAGACCACCGAACATTCATTGGGTGGATAATAGCTTTGTAATATACAATTACTAAACATAGGGCGTTAGAATATACTCACACCTAGGCCGGATTGTCGTAAGAGGCGACTAAAAGCCGAGTGGCAGGCGGAGTCCCAACGCGCTGCTGCCCGGTGAAATGCCACCCAACCAAACTATAGGCTCCGTGAAATGGTAGGGAGAAATCCCTGACCATCTTTCGGAGCTTGGCTGATGGACCGGTTCGATAAAAGGTTGGTTTAGGTGGTAGTCGGTCCCAAGGTGAGATACCACCCCGTCACGCTATTCATTGCGCGATATTGTCGGGAGAAATTCTTGACTATGTTTCAGATATATGGCTGATAGCACGGACTACCACGGAGATAAGTCATTATGGTACCTTCTGATATAAAAAATTCCGCAGGTAAACTAGTTTCCCATTCGGATCTCCAGGAGGGACTATGTCAGGCGAAACATCATGCAAATATTATAATAAATAACCGAACTTTAAGAAATTCGTCATCGCATAATCGGGCTCGTCCTCGAGGCTCTGTCGACTGATAACGGCATTTTGTAACATTAGGGGCATTGGTTTCATCAATACAAACAGCGAAACCTGAGATCCTTGCTCTAACCGAGACCCAGGTCGATTCGTCAACTGATTCGACATATCTTCGTTCCTTAGGATACGAATTACATTTGAGATTCCGTTTTAAGGGTGAAGTCTGCATCTTCGCGCGGTCCGATCTGGCTTGCCAGAGGATGGAGGCGGTAGAACCAAATAACATGGACATCATATGGTTTAGGGCTTGTTGTCTTTACCACTCCCTGAATGACTATCGACCGTCAACATTTGTCGAACATCTTTCACGTACCGTCGACTAGATACAGATCAACCACCCAACTTCTGAAATTGTCGTCCTTGGCGATTTTAATGTACACAATTCTGGCTGGTTAGTGCATTCAAACAGAACCGACGAAGCTGGAAAGCTGGCGGAGACTCAACTCGTGGAGGAACGTACGCGAGTGCCGGATGCCCGGGGTGATTATGCGAACACCCTAGATCTGTTTTTGACATCCGAGCCCAGCATTTATACCGTGGAGATTGCTGCGACACTGCTTGGTATCTATCGCGCAACCACTTGCATTTCAAACGAATAACCGACAAACGCAGCTTCGCCATGTATAGAGGTATGGAGCCGCCAACTAAGACGATTTGCGGAATTTCTTGGCATCCTATCCGTGGTCGGGGGTATGCTTTGGATACTCCGATATTAAAGCATGTGCGGAGTCGGTGACAGAGATTATTCTTCTCGGGATGGAGATCTACATTCCGCATTCCATCAAACGAAGTTCATCTGAGAAACCTTGGTTTGATAAAAAATGCGGCAAAAAATAGAGCTTTCAAACAATGGTGCTCCAATCCCACTGAGATTAACAAAATGAATTTTGTTAGAATCAGAAACGCGTGTAACCAGCCGATTGATATCGCGAAGAATCTCGTCGACTTCAATGCAATGCACATACAACATTCACAAAGAAAAGTGGATCATCGGTTCCACAGCTGATAATGAATGGCCAGGCCCCCGAATCTGGAGAAAGCTTGAAATTGTTCGGCGTCACGGTCTTGTAGCGGTTCCGCCAAACCCCACGGTACAATTACCTAAAAACCCCCATTACCTCATCCCTAGACGCATAAGTTTTTGCCAATGCAATCGCATTAGGCAACTGAAAATGCTACACGCATTAATTGGAGTTCGTAAAGCTTCTGCAAAAGAATTCTTACCTTTTCAAGCATTCTTTCGCTTACAATTCCTGTAAGAGTTCTTTATTACCTTATCATAAATTACCTGAAAGAAAATTCATCGGTTATATATAATACAACCGCATATCAGGAAATATTACCCTGCGTCGCCTATTCCCAGCTTCATTTATGTGTACAATAAATCCCTTTTATACACATTGGCTGGCGACCTTCTCTCACCACAATAGACAACCCTAGCAGCTGCATATAATTAGCGCAATAGACGCTGAAACCAAATTCTCCAGCATTTCCTAATGCAAACATGAACCCGGTTTCTACTGCAGCCAGAGATGCCATAAACATCCAATTTGCTTTTAGCACCATTTTTCTCCCAACGTCGATAATAGCGACACCGCATCGCGTAAACTATGACCCGCATTACCAACGGCGCATTTGGTCATTTCTCCCATTTGTCTTTACCGCCTGTCTGCTTCGTTTACACATCGCCCGCGAGCACGTGTAAACCACACAGATCTGAACGAATTGCACACATACCACCAAGAGAGACTTAACGTTTCTCTGGTGGTAGGTAAAAACGATATCCTTACTGGAGAGGATATCTACCACGACACCATAAACTCACCCCAAGAGGCGAATCATCCCTGCACGAGATGATTATCGCTGAGTCCTTTACCATCCTTCGACCCGAGCACGTCGTGGCTCCTATCGCTACCCTGGTGCGCACAGGGAAGCAATAATCAATTTTAATCGCTTGAGTCGTTGTCTCCGCGAGTCAATATTAAGTTTTCTTAATTAAATACACAATATTCTATTATATTATAGTTTTTACTTTGCAACCATAAAACATTCGTTCAACATTTGTTTATTCATTTAATTGTGATCCCGAACCGGCGTGTAAACTAAAGTAAACAGTTTAACTATAAGTGAATAAAAATAAACTAACATAAATCCTGTGTTTTCAAACCCGGCTGGTGTTTGTTTCGTGTTATCTCTTGTTGCGACGACGGGCCAATTATCAATTAATATGATGGAGGAGGAAGTCAACCGAGTGTCCGTGTTAGGCACATTACTTCCTCCTCACAGTCTGTAGGAATGTATCGTGGCATAAACACGTATCGAATATCGCCAGGTCCGTCTCAGTAAAATTGAGCTACTTTTTAGAGCCAAGAAATATTTTACTCTGGCTCAACTTCTACTCCTGTATAAATCCCAAATTAGACCGGCGCTCGAATATTGCTCTCATGTTTGGAGCTCTGCTCCCTAAAAAGCCTCGACCTACTTTAGAGCATACAGAGAAGAGCGATCCGCCTGATCGGGGACACGGCATTGACATCGGGACTACAATCGCTATCACATCAAAGGCGCGTAGCCGACCTCTGTTTGTTTTACAGATATTATCGCAGGTACCGTTCTTCGGAGATTCGTGGTACTGTTCAGCACAACTCGGTTTATATATGCTTCACAAGATAATCCCAAGGATGCCGCCAACTTGCGGTTGATCTCCCGACGGTGCGAACATTCCTCCATCAGAACTGGTTCCGTTACAGAGCGGGTAAGCTGTGCAACTCCCTACCCGTGCGAGTGTTCTCGGAGCGTTACAACGTGCAGCTGTTCAAAAAGAACTGCAACGGTTTTTTGGTGGTATCTCGGGCGCCGTATCGGCGCTATAGGTTCGCCTCACCCAAGAGAAATATATTTAAAAAACAACTCCTAACCTCTTTTGGACTTCCAGAGCGTCTGCGTCTTCTGTACTTGTCTGACCCATTTTGAATTCACCCAACCACCGATAAACTGTTGTTCTCGAAGAACCAGATAACATTTCTGCAACCATGGCAATGAATGTTCAACAATTTTTCCCATCAAAAAACAATATTTGATGAAGATGCGATATTCCTATTTTTTCAATTTTACGAAGACAAAAGTAGCGTCACTTTAACGACTGTAGCTTGTAAACGGATGGACAAAATGTCCCGAAACTTATACCCATACATAAACTAATGACAGATGAGTCTCTCGATACGAGTCATGTTCGTTTTCTAGTAGCGCAACCTACTGAAAAATACCCGACCTTTCAGCCCAAGTTGTATACCCTGTGACGGTTCCGCCAAACTCCACGGCCCACTTACCTGAAAAACCCCCATAACTGCTACCCAACTTCCTTAAGTTCGCTAATGCAATCACATTAGCACCTTAAATACTTTACGCATTAAATAGAGCAATTTATAATCTAAAAGCCCCTAGAAGAGAATTCTTACCTTTCATGCATCGCCTCGCATACAAATTCCCTATAAGAATTCCTTTCTAACTTATCATAAATTCCCTGAAAGAAAATTCATCGGTTCGCATAATCAGGGAATCTTACCCTTGAGTTGGCTTATCCCAGCCTCAACATGTGTACAATAAAAACTACCTATATACACATTGGCTGCCGACCACTTTAACCAACGATAAACAGTCCGACGCAGCTGCATGTAAATAACACTATAGACGTTGAGACTAGTTCCCTGTAAATAAGATAGAATCAATTAGCACCACGTGCATGGGCATTGTGCCTATCGTTACAGCTGCAATGCATAGCTTAGACAATGATCTACCCGATCTCTTTGCCTTTCCATATTTCTGGATCTGTTTCTCATCACTAGCGGCATTGAACAAACAGAAACCCCAATTAGCACCCAATGAGATTCGGCTTGTTTACTTAGCCGAACTCACATCTCATTGATGCACATCATTCTTAGTCTTGTTTTCAGATTCGTTCCCATTGCCTTGTGTATGAAAAAACCAATGTGATCTTCACTCACACATACACATACATTACCAAATCCTTCTTCCTTGTTTTCACCATGAGAGAAACACTTTCTCTCTCGGGAAAACTCACCGCATTAGCGAGTCGGCTCTGCACGAGCCGTTTATCGCTGAGTCTAATTCCATCAGCCGACCACCCTGGTCGTGCTATCTCCCGCTCTCCGGTGCGCACGGGGACGCGAATATACCCCGGAGTCGTTGTCGTAGTGTCGAGTACGTTGGCCAAAAAGTGTCACAGCCACCGAAGCTGATATTCCCATCGTGGTTCAGTTCATACCAATTAACTTTGCGGATTGTTAAGCTTGTAATGTAATTGTTCTTTTCCTCCCTTGCGGGGAATTTTCCCCCAGGACCGCTCTAATTGTAAAGTGAAATATGTGAATTGAGATTCGTTGTGAAATAAAAAAATATTAATTATAACAAACCTGTGCTCAGTGCGTTTTATTTTTTGGTGACGTCCATTGGTGTGTTTTATTCGCTGTGCTGCGTTTATTCTGTGTTTTGGACTTAATCCTTGGTGATCGGTTAATGACGGAACCGATGAACTTGTAGTGATTTCGATGAGGGCGAAGTAGAACCTACTGCCCTTGGTACAATACTTCGTCCCCCACAACCCTATTCCTTAAATTTTATTATCACAAAAAGGATCGGATACTAAACGAAGATTTTCGAGCACAAAACGATCCTGTTGCCACACCTGTAAAAATAATTAAGGAAACATCGCTGCCGTCTCCAATTACCAATAACGTCAAGCGATTGCAATTTTGCCAATATGTATTTTGTTTCTGCTCCTATTTTCTGCATCCCAAACGTTCAATGTATTTACCACAGACGGCATTATACGCATCAACACGAGTAGGAACACTGTCAGTGCCGATTATAATTTTTTTTTTTAATATTTGAAACCGACCGTCTTCGTTGACAGTTTGACTTGGATTCAATTTTAAAACGATCGACGATATAATCTCGTTTCTTTATTTTATTATATTTAATATACATCGATTGATGAGTACGGTTGAACTGTGACCTTTTTTTTGTCGTGCAGATTGATTTTTCAAGTTTCTTTTCGTTTTGTGTCTTATTACAATTAGGACATAATATTTACGGATGTAATCTAAACATTCTTTAAGGAGAAAGCATCCCGATGCATTCTTTGTTTACCCACGATTTGGAACGAATGTTGACATTGCGATTTCTGGTGGATCATTGACACTTGTTTATTGCTTAAGATGTGTGCATCGAGATCCTTAGCAACAACCATATCTGACATTTGTGAACTAGGCATCTGCAGTATACAAACAGACAAGCAATGGAGCACGTGTGCACTACGGTCTGTTCAGTCAGAGTCATCCTCAATCTCAACAACGAAGAGGACGATTTTGTGCCGAAAATCATCTTGAGCGACAAGGCGCATTTCCACTTAAGCGGTTAGGTCAATAAGCAAAATCTTCGTTTCTGGGGCACTGAAAATCCCCGTGTGATACACGAAGAGCCATTAGATCCACTCAAACTCACTGTGTGGTACGGCGTTCACGCGGGAGGAGTAATTTTTTTGAGGACGCCATCGGCAATACGGTCACTGTTACTGCCTAACGCTACAGCCCCATTATAAACGACTTCTTACTGCCGGTTGAGCGGGGCTTGGTGAACATGTGGTTTCAACAAGATGGGGCAACCGCACACACAGCACGACCTACAATGGATATTATAAAGGAAGCATTTCCTGGTCGCGTAATCTCCCGTTTGGTGATTTGGCTTGGCCAGCAAGATCGCTCGATTTAACCATCCCAGACTTCTGTTTTTGGGGCTCTTGCAGTCGCGGGTCTATGCCAATAAGCCTCAGACAATCGCAGCCCTTAAGGAGAATATTCGACAGGAAGATGAACAGTTATCAGCGGAAATTTTGCGGAAAGTCATGGAAAATGCGATACAACGGGTACAAATGCGTTTCAACACTGATGGCAACCACTTGACGGATAACATCTTTTCCACTTAACAGAAAAAATTGTCAAGGTCTATGAAATACATCTTCGTCTTTGTGCCTGCTTTGGCACGGGTTCTACGAAAATTCCCATCACGATTAAAAGAATCGCCGAACCCTGTTCTCAGTCTAATAGTTCACTGTCCAATCACACCGCCAGTCATAGAAATAAACACTGGGCAACTGATCACAACCGAAGGGTCAAAAATCCCCCACCAATCGTCCACACCAGGAAGAAAATGAAACACTATGTTTGTCCTTCTTAACGGGGGTTTTTTGATTTATTTATTTAAAACTGTTTTGGATTTAAGGTGCACCAGATCTTAATTTATCCTCGCTAAAGGTCATCTCACTCGCGCTTCCAATTGTTATTGTTAATGTTTAAATTCTCTATTTTAAGTAAAAATATTTATATCCATTCCGAAGCACTGTACACACATTCGCCGGCATTATATGAAAACAAAAATAATAAATTATAACACGAACACTAAGATAGCACTGACTTGCCTCTGAAGGATACCACACTCAACTTTTTGCAGTTTGCTTAACGTGGAGGCCCGACTTGCCTTCACGGAATCTGTTGAACGATTGATTATTTTAACCGAAGCGACAGGATACCAAAAATCCCATCCATCGCTTCGGTGACCATATAAGGGATGTTCTTCCTTGCATTTGGTCCACCAAAAAAGGGGTGAAACACACACACGATGGTCGTCTCTGCAGCTCATGGCGTGTGTGTGTCCACAATCATGCGGACCGTGGATCGATCAAATCCACAAGGGGAACATTAGCTGGCATGGTTGCAGCTGGTGCTAATATCTCGGCATAGAGATTAAGGTGTTTACACGATCAGCGACTGCGTAAAGCATTTATGCTGATCGTGCACATGGTGGCGGCATCTCCACGTAGTCGAATTCTCGATGGTAATTTTCCAATTATGAGAACTCGAATTCCTTGGGTGGTCAACTGTATGCCTTAATGTATTTGTCGGTCGGTTGACCGACCCATGTGGGCATGTATGCAAAAGAAAAAGATGAAACATCTCCTGCATGTGTGCGACTGACGCGTAAGGGTATATCTCATTGATATGGTTCGGCCAATGTTGGTTGCTAGATGGTGCAACCAAATTGCTCTTACTTATGGAAGATACTTACTATTGCCGATGGAAATCGATCAGAGACATGTGTACAGAATTGGTTTGATTCATGTTGGTTGCATGGTGATGCAACCAAATTGCCTATAAGGAACATGTCTGTTAGGTGCCGATGGACTTTGCACCAGCGAATATTGTGATTTTCCAGCATTTCAGGTATTTATGGTACAAACTATGTAAAAGTAAGTAGGCGCTTTCCAGGTTTTTAAGCTTTCTGTATGCCCTAGGGGGAAGTTGGATGCCGAGCCTGTAAAAGGCGAGCGGTGGCGTTATTGAAACCGCCACAGGTCCAAATAAAGATTTTCATCACTCAAAATCATTTTTTTTATTTAATGACAAAATACTTCAAAAACAAAATTGAATGATTAATTTTGCGCCACCCTATACTGTGTGTTATTAACATAATTTGTATTTATGTGATACAGAAAATTATTTCATTTCCTGTTTATGCATTTCAGTTTTTTTTTTTGCATTTTTACGCGAGTTATGGTTTTTGGTTTTCGTAGAAAATTAATTAGATACTCGACGCCAAGAGAATAACAAACAATTCTTTCTTTCCACACATTAACAGTTATTATAAAAAAAACAAAACTCAGACTCACTTTTAATTCATTATTCAATCTTTATTGTTTCTATTTTTACTATTTCGTTCAAAGTCGTATACACTGATTGCGGCTTACAACTAATTCTTTACCACAAACACAATATGTTTTAATTAATACCTTATTCCAGTGTTAGTATTATTGCTTCACATCTATTAACTTTAGTCTATTAGTGTTTAATCCACTTTTGTCTTAATACTAATATTGATTTAATAATTTGTTCCAGTTGCACATCTTTTTACACTTATTCGTCTTTAACATATTATTCTAAACTTCACTCTTAGCTCAATTCCGGTTTCGCTCTAACAGTTCGTTTTAGTTTTTTTTTTTTTTTTTTTTTTTATTAGTCGTAAGTTCATTTTTAATTCAATTACAATGTCTCCTAAACAATCCGTTTTAATTTTCGACTTATTAGTCTTAAGTCCACTTTTAACTCAATTACTCTCAACCTTCCAACGCTTCGTTTTTAATCCTCTTTAGGATCTTTCTCCCACGACCCAAACACCGACTCTCTGTCTTTACCTCCAAAAATCCACTGCCTAATTCCATCCCTATCATCATCCAAAACCCCTACCCAAATCATTACCTCTTTCGCAACACCTTCCGGGGTTAACGATTTCCTTATTTCACATAGCCTTTCAGTTTCGATTGCCCCAATTATCGTTTACTGGCCTTAGTTCGCAAACTTGCAGAATTGTCCAATATTTCTTTATTGGTTTGAACTCGCTTCACCTTTTACGGTTGCGAACTGACCCAGTTAATTGCATTTCTGTTGATATGCCGTTTAATTGCTTTCGCAATTTGGCTTATGCATATGATAATTGCTTTAGGGAAATGAATTTAATTGTTTTTCTTTTTTCTCTTCATTTTAATTGTTTGCCAATTGCCCATGAAGTGCTAAGTTGGCTGTAATTGTTTTTTAGGAAATCGCGATTAATCGTTTTCCGATTGATTCCTATGAAATGATGATTCTGATGCATTCGTTGGACTTTAGGGTTATTGGAGTTCAGAATCTGGTGGTACTTTTTTTATTAAGTGTATCAATGACCCCTTGCACGTTATTTTTGGGTATAACGTCATCGACACAGTTAACACGCGTTTATTCACAAATCATTTGGTATGTTGATTAAGCACAAATTAACCAAAAATGCAAGTTAAATGAATCCCATTATTGTGGGTGGTGACCTAAATGGGCAAGTTTTTAAGGGTGGCAGTTTTTGGATGTAAACCCTCTTCTGATCGAACTTTGCTCATTAATATCTGAAAACATAACGCGAGTTGTTGGAAAAAATCGGAAAGAGGTCCTGAAAAGCGAAAACATTATTTACGGGATTACGATTAATCAGTAACGAATTTTTTCATGAAGTTCAAACTACGCATCACGCTTCCAATTAGTCGAAAATTAGTCACAATTTTATCGTCATACTCTGTTGGATAACTCTTGTAGGAAGAGGAATGTCTTCAACTGGATTCTCGGTATTGGTGAGATTGAAATTTAAAAAAAAGAATCATTAATTTAATAAGATTACGGTCCGATTTAAGTCAGAAACATAAAGAAGTCATAACGTTTTTTAATATTTAAGTTTTCTTTTGTATCAGAAATGAGCGATTAACATCCAGAACACTGGTAAGGACAAAAGGCAATAGCACATGACGATAGGCAAAATATATTTAGACTAGAACGTCAACCAAGGTCCAGGAAGTTAACATTCAGGGTCTATAAGTCAGATTTCAAGTATTTCTGTCAATGTCGTATTTTTTATTAATAGACCAAGAACTCAAACGTGAATATAATAACACTAAGGGGAATACTCTTTACTAAGAACACACTGAGATATGACATTGTTATGAGTTTAAAACATTCTAATGATGGTTTGTTCAATTGCTTAAATTTGTCTACTTTTAGAACATAACACTGCACGACAATTACAGGTCTCATCTGCGTTACCATGATATTGCCCTCATCAAGCTGAAGGAAGATGTGCAATTCACTCCATTTGTAAAGCCAGCCTGCCTGTACCAAAGCATCGCGGATGTGTCACCCTCAATTCTTCTCTCCGTCACGGGATGGGGAGTAACCAACATTCAAAGTAAAATGTCTATACAATACAAATCGTTCTTGTTGTAAGTAATTTAATATTATTTTAGCTCGAAGTCGGTCCGAGATTCTTTTGATGACTAACGTAACAACAGTTCCTCTAAGCGAATGCAATGCGACCCATATATCATATGGCGTCTCCCGATCATACAGAGACGGCCTTAATGAGGGACATTATTGTGCGTTTGATCCAGAATTGAAAAAGGATGCCTGTCAATCAGACTCCGGTGGCCCCTTGCAAATAGCCGAAAATAGGTTATCTACAATTGTTGGAATTGTTTCATTCGGACTCGCATGTGGTAGTGCTATCCCATCCGTGTATACTAGAGTTGGATACTACTTGGACTGGATTGAAAGCATCGTTTGGCCGTCTTAAGATGACGTACACAGGAGCTGCAAAATAACAAGGCATTTCAAAGTTACAGAAGTACTTTGCTAAAGTTTGTCGTGATGTAAAGACTTAAACATTGTAGGCATTTAAACTATTTAGATGTTGGTCTTGTAGATATTTATCTTTGTGGATTTTTTTATAACGTAAACTATTGTGTATAAATATAACTCGGTTTTGAGTGTAATAGTCGATTGATTCATGGTTTGTATTGAAAAATAAGCGGGGGATGAAGGTGATCTGTTTCCGCAAGATGGCAGGTGTACAGTATGGTTTATTTCAAAAGTATTTTTTTATAGCGATGACAAATTCTTCAAAATTTTAACAGAAGGAAATAGATCAGTAGGGGGGTGGGAGCGAACATACAGGGCAAAGGCACTGATTGCTTTCAACCCGGCGAAGGCCAGGTCGACCCTTGTCCTTGTTTAATCCAAGTTGACACGCAGTCTCCACGTGACACCCCTGGATAGCTACTTTGGCACCCGCCAAGTAGTGAACCAATGCATGCAGCGACATTCTGAGAAAGATTGACGCAAGGCTAATAACCATGCCCGTAAAAATGAATTATTATGGGAAATTTAACAAGCCTCGGATATGGACTGGATACACGACGACTACCACGGAAACGAAAATAGATAAATGATTTAAGAATTTTCTCATTAAACGTCCACAGCATCCAGCCGATGCCCTGTCCGAATATAAGGCTGACATAACAGCATTACAACATATAAGATGGACAGGGAGTGGTGTTATTCAAAGAAACGAGTATGACTTTTATTACAGCTGTCATGCAAAACACCATGTGCTCCGAGTAGGCGTTCTAGTCAGCCAAAAGCTGAAGCCTACCTTCATCAGCTCTAATGCAATAAATGAAATGCTATGCGCTCTACGCGTGCGAGGAAAGTTTAAGAACATAAGACTTATAAACGTTCACGGACCTACAGAGGAGTCCCCTGACGATGAAAAACAAGAATACTACGAGAACGTCGAACGGACCCTCAATGCCTGCCCAAGATACGATGTAAAAATCGTTCTTGCTGATATGAACGTGAAAATACGTATCCCCGTATCAAGTGACTCCCATTCGCAGGATTGAGGGTGTTCAACGTCGTTTCTTGTGCTTTGCCCGCCGCGGACTAAAGTGGGAAAATCCGCTGATTCTACCACCATACACAAGCCGGCTTCCTCTAATCAATCTAAACACACTTGAAGAGCGCAGAGTCCATGCCGACATCATCTTTGTCCATCGCCTTCTGTCTGGCTCAATCAATTGCCCAAGCTTGCTCTCCACTTTAACATTGCATACAAACCCCCGTAACGTACGTAACCCTCGACTGTTTTACGTACCCGCTCATCACACTTCTTACGGCGCTAACGAACCCATCTCGCTCATGCTACGACAGGCCAACTCTTTCCCCACCTCCTTCGATTTCAACATCTCCACTCCCGCTCTTAAACGACGTCTCAGAATAAACCCGAACTAAATCCGCCCCCTCCCTTCAATAACCCCTCTACCCTGCAATCCTCTCCCCTCCCTCCATCTAACTAGTTCTCCCCTACACCTTTCCAACCCCAACCCACAACCCCCCCCCCCCCCCCCTGCTCCCTAACCACGTCCTCCGTATCAGTTCGAACCCATGCCCTCCACTGTCGCACAAAGGCCGCGTTCACCACCCCCACATACACTCGCTCTTCCCTGGCCTCCTACCTCCCCTATCGCCCCGTAATCTTCACCTTCCCGGTTTTCTTCTCCTTTTTTTCGATTGAATAATCGAATAAAGTCTTAACCACTACTCTGGATTTTAAGATAGGCGGTAAGGTTTTATGTTAAGTTAAATTTAAGCTTGCAGTAAGCTAAATAAAAATGGGGGTTCCGCCTTCAATCAATCAATAGGGCGGGAGCCGGTTTTCAGGCACTACGCCGATTTCCATAGTTTTCATGGGAACACTAATGACAATAAACTACGAGTCATCGAACTGGCAGCATCAAAAAACTTGGTCGTTACGAGTACCAGGTTTCCACGTAAAGATATCCACAAAGCCACCTGGGTATCACCTGATGGAGCCAACGGCAATCAAATTGACCACGTGTTGATAGATCGCCGACCCTCCTCGAGCCTGATGACGGTACGATCGTACCGAGGTGCCAACGTCGACTCGAACCACTATCTTGTTGGTATAGTTTTCCGAGCGCGGATTGCCTTACGGAGACGTATTGCATCCGCGGATCAGGTTCGAGTCAACACGACTGCCTTACGCAATGAGAATATCAGCAACACCTTTGGTCATCCATTGGGACTCACCCCGAAGAGCTCGATGGATGGAAAGTAAGTCCTGGGGCTAGAATGCCGGGCGTAGAAGAGAAACGGACACGCCTTAAGAACACTGTCATTAGCGCTATCAACTCCATTTTAGGCAGTAGTCGTAGAGATCGGAGCGACTGGTTTGATGATGAGTGCAAACTAGCGACTGAATGTAAGAATGCTGCATATCGGGGAATGCAGTAGTCTCATAGGACGCTGGTACGCGAAGAGAAATACAAAGAGCTCACAGGATCTGAAAAAAGACTTCACAGACAAAAGAAAAGTGCCTGGGGAAAAAAACTCGTCTGAGAAATAAAGAAGAGTAGAGAGCGACGTGCGCACCAGGCGCGGAAGTTCTAATAAATAATCCGCAGTATGGCGCGATACACACCACGCTGCACTTACTGCAAGTATAAAGAAGGTAATCTGATCACCGATCCTGAAGGCATTCTGGAGCGATGGGAGTGCACTTCAATGCATTGCTAAATGGTCAGCTCATAGAAGAATTGGAGGCTCCTCCAATGCAAAACCAAGACCAAATGCTACTGCCACCAAGCATTGAGGAAACATTAAAAGCCATAAGACAGCTCAAATAAAGCCCCCGGAGCTTATGGCATACCATCTGAGCTGATTAAACAAGGAGGTGTACTGCTCTAAAAAGCCCTACCATCTAACCCCTACAGAACACAACAAAAAATTTTGGTGGCAGCGCGTGGGATACCCAAAATCCCCTACCACAGAAGACTCGGGGATGATCCAACAATCCCCTACCAAAGAGAGACTGGTGAAATTATCCACGAAGGACGTCCCGATTAAGCGGAATCTGAAAATCTTCTGCAAACCTGAAAAGACTGGTGCGGATCCTAACAATCCACACGCACTCCAGGCCCATGCAGACTGATGAAATAATTCTGCAGAAGGAAATAATTTGCAACAAAAGTAAAAGCAGAATTTCTTTTAAAGCGTATTCCGGGGCTAACACCGGAAAGTGGTTTAAATATATTAATTTTTTAAAAAAAAGCGTATTCCGGGGCTGACACCGGAAAGTAAGTAAAACTTTTACAAGCGTTGCCTGGGGCTTAGACACCGGCGGTAGAAAAAGCAAAGTGTTAAGTGTATGACGGCCACGACTCCCGTGGAGAAGCAGGAAAATTTGTCCCGCATAACACTGGGAGCGCAACACCAGGACCAAGCAGCTAGATCCAGCAGCGAAGACAGCAGCGGTAACACCAACAGGAGAAAGCTGAACCACGCACCAGGAAAATAAGGTAAAAGATTACATTTTTTTAAATATATAGTGGAAATTTTTATGAGGCTAAGAGAGCTCCCCAAAGTGATAAATGTAACTTCTTAGAAACAAAAAGTGAACTCAAATTAAATTCAGTTTTGTCATTTTTGTCTTGGTGATTGGCTCCCAAATAAATAAATTTTTAAAAGTTTTGAAATTGTTAACAAAAAGGGGACGCCAAGAATAAATTGAATATTTATTTTAATTGTTCTTTTTACACGGGAATAAAGAATAAACCCCCAAGCCGAAAATTTTTTAATTTAAATTTCTCAAAAATATGTATATAAACAAGTGCCCAAAGTGACAAACAAGAAAATAAAAGAATTTTTTACCAAATTTAAAAAAAAAAAGAAAAGACAAGTACCCACTTATTTTTACAACTATTTAGGCTTGTAGAAAATTTTTAAATACATCTTTCTTAAACGCATTTAAAAAAAAAAACATATTTTTAACAAATTTTCAAAAAATTTTTACACACATACATATACACATTTTCTAAAATTTCAACATTTTATTCTTCAAAAGGGGACAAAATAAAAACCCCATACAAAAATAAACTATAAATTAGATTTTTATTTTTTGATTTTTGATATATTTGGATTTACTATACACATACATATATACATATATTTCCTGAAATTATTTCAACTTTTTGGGGAAGATTTTTCTTACGTGATAAGCTGAACAATAACGAACAAAATTTAAATTCTTGGTATTTGTCCTTAGCGTCTTTTTTGGAAAGTTTTCTTTGGGTCAAATTTTTCCTCTGAATCATCTGCGACTTTTTGAAAACCTATTCTGGGATATTTTTCTCTCGACAGTTTAGACACTTTTTCCATAGGGCGAAAGGGTTGATTTCTCTCACTTTGAACAGAACAAACATCCTCATATAGGATCGAATTTAAACGAGTTTGCAGAAGCTTTTTCGTCTTGTGTTTTCTTCTTGTTAGAAACGATGAAGATCTCATCTCTTTGTTCTCTACCCGTTTTCACCATCATTTGGGAAGGTCTGTTTCACAAATATGTCGTGAGCGACAAAAATAAACCGGGTACGCGTTCGCAGAGACCTGAGCCCGAGCTCATACAAAATCGCGAGGACGAAATATCGGAAACCGTACGTATGGAAACACGCGAACAGAGTTCTAGAATGAATTTTCCTATAGGATTAAGCGACATACTGGGACTCGTGCCGGTATTTAACGGTAATCCTGACGAATTAGAGGGTTTCGTCTCTTGTGGAGACATTTTGTTCTCACAAGCACAAGATGACAATCAGAAATCCTTTATTCTAAGGGTAGTAAAAACCAGATTACAGGGACCGGCGCGAGACTGCATCCAACATAAAATTATTTCTACTTGGGAAGATTTGGTATCCGAATTGGAGGGAGAATTTAAAGCTCTAATCTCTGGGTCAGCTGCCCAAAATAACTTGGTGGCAACAAAACAGGATAGCAAGGAGGGTGTGAAGGAATTTTCAAATAGACTCACACACCACCTGCATGAATTGGACAGCGCCACATACGCTAGTTCACCTGATCCTGCAGTCAGAACTTATCTTCTGGCTGAAAATCAAAGACTCGCTTTAAATACGTTTGAGGATGGGATACGAAATTCCAGCCTCAAAATCTTAGTAAAAGCACATAGGGCTTCAAATCTCAAAGCGGCCATTAGCTACGCTTTGGAACAATCTCAAAGATTGAACAGCCATAACACAATGGTAACTTCCACTAACAATTTTAGGAGAAATAACCAACCAATTGTTTGTCAAACATGCAACAAGACGGGACATACTTCTGCGACTTGCTATCGCAACACAAATTTTCCAAATTTCGTCCCCCAACGCATTAAGACACAGGTTGAACGTCTCCAATGCACATACTGTCGGAAGTATAATCACACTCAGGCAGAGTGCAGAACCAGGTTAGCTCATATGCGAAACCAGGACCAACCTTCGACGAGTCGCAATCCCTTTAAAACTCATCTTAACCAATCCAATCAATCTCAAAATAGGACAATGACTAACTCGCCTCGGATTGAAAATCGAAATACCCGACAAAATCAAAATATTAACAGGGTATCCAATCAACAGGGGAACGAACTCACTCGGGCAGCGAGCAACGGCAATCCTTCTCGAGTGCAGACAATCGCCGATATACACCCCATCCCGATGTAAATTTTCAAATGCGCGTATTTTTCTGCCCTGAATTTAAGGAGCCAGTAATACGTGTAAAATTTAATCCATCGGATAAACAATACTCGACGTTCCTCATCGATACAGGCGCCGACATCAGCCTGATCAAATTAGATAATCCTTGTATTGAACAATCTGTAGACAATTCAGACCCAGTGACTATATCCACCATTGTTGGGAAAACGGTCAGCACATGCGGAAAGGTATTGGAGGAGTTCGAATTCAGAACTGATAGGCACTCCATACCCTTTAAGCATAATCTTTTTGTAGTGGGAAGCAACGTAGACCTCCAACACGATGGCATACTGGGAAGCGATTTCCTTGCGAAGCACCAGTGCCACATTAACTTTGAAAAGGGATTCCTTAAATTCGCTGTAAAGAAGAGAACCATGGTAGAACTCGAGCAGCCTTTAGGGAACAAAAATGATGTCAAAGAAAATATTCAGAATGCCACGCCTTACGAGGTGCCTTCCACGGATAATACAGGCATTCTTGAAAAATTGGATAACACCGTTCGTGAGTCAACATCCGAATCCGTTTGTCTACGGGCCGGATCTGATGCTGTGACAAACACAACGAAACCATCCAGCCTTGAATCTTCCTCTTCCCATTTAAATAAAGTTTGTGGTAACGAAAAAGTTAGAGAAAGTGCCGAAAAACTGAGTTCAGGAAAACATGAACCTGAAACTCCAATATCCCCAGTAAATTTAAAACGAAATGCCAAAATCGATCTCATAAAATTGCATTCACGATCTCAACAAATAATGGAGATTCCATTTAAAGGAAAACTCAGTCAAGAACTGATTATTAAAAAATCCGAGATCATGCCAGGGATATATCTGGGTAATAGTTTGACAACACCACAGGACAACAAAATAAAGGTACTATTAATGAACACATTAGACACCGATCAGGAAATAAGCACCAACGACATAGAAGTCGGATGGGATGATCTGTATGACTACAATGTGTTACAGGCGGATGAAACTAAGAACCTTCTAAAAAATTGGCTTGAACGGCTAGAATCACTCCTAGAGTTGCGTCATTGTAACCAGGAGGAAAGGATATCTATCCTAGACATTTGCCGCAGATTTAACGATCTCTTTTACTTAGAGGGCGACCATCTCACACACACTGACGCCATAGAGCATCAGATCATCACGGAAGAAGGAAAGCCCCCACTTTACATAAGACCATATCGGCTCCCAGATAGCTCGAAGCAAGAAATCCACAAACAAGTGAATGAAATGCTTCAGGGTGGCGTGGTACAACCAAGTTTCAGTCCTTGGAATTCCCCTCTCTTACTAGTACCCAAGAAGGCAGGACCTGATGGGACAAAACGGTGGAGAGTAGTTGTTGACTTTAGAGCACTCAATAAATTAACAGTCGGAGATGCATATCCATTGCCCAATATTACAGATATTTTGGACCAGCTGGGAAAAGCTAAATATTTTAGCACTTTAGATCTAGCAAATGGTTTCCACCAAATACGCATGGACAATAGAGACAAGGCAAAAACAGCGTTTAGCACACCCTTCGGACATTACGAATACAATCGAATGCCCTTCGGACTTAAAAACGCACCTGCCACATTCCAGAGGCTTATGAACAACGTACTCATGGGTCTCCAAGGTATAGAATGTTTCGTCTATGTAGATGAAATTGTAATTTACGGATACGATCTGAACGATCACAATTCACGACTTACCAGAGTTTTCGAGCGATTACAAAGGCACAATCTGAAAATACAACCAGAAAAGTGTCACTTCATAAGGAAGGAACTCACCTACTTGGGGCATGTTATTTCAAAGGAAGGTATAAAACCAGATCCAGAAAAAACGAAAGCGGTAAAAACATTTCCAACGCCCAAGAAACAAAAGGAGGTAACATCTTTTCTCGGTTTTGTAGGCTACTATAGAAAATGTATCCCTAATTTCGCCGAACTGGCAAAACCTTTAAGCAGATTGCTCAGGAAGAATGTTCCATTTCATTGGGATGCCTTTTGTGATGAGGCATTCACAACTCTAAAAAGAAAGGTTATTACCCCACCAATACTGGCTTATCCAGTCTTTAACCGGGAATTCATAATAACCACTGACGCTACCAATGTTGCGTTAGGAGCAGGGCTATATCAAGGTACAATAGGACAAGATAAACCTATTGCTTTCGCTAGCCGAACCTTAAACGACGCCGAAACACGGTATACAACGTCTGAAAAGGAATTACTAGCAATCGTTTTTGCATTAGCCCAGTTCCGACCATATGTCTACGGACGAACGTTCACAATAGTAACTGACCATAGCTCTCTACAGTGGCTTATAGGACGAAAGGATCCTACATCTAGACTTATGCGATGGAGAATTCTCCTCGAAGAGTATGAGTACACAATCGTCCACAGAAAAGGAAAGCAAAATGCAAATGCTGATGCTCTCAGCCGTATAACCACGACTACCCCAGTCGGTCCCATCAAAAATAACATTCTCGTCACCACACGAAGTAAAGCCAAACTCGAAGAAGATGTGGCTGCACAATCATACAAAGATCCTACCAATCTTGTATGGCAGGAACAAACAGGGTCCATCTATACCAAGAAGAAACTTGGACTACGTATTATAATCCTCCCATTGATAGACTCTGCTGAGGAAGAAAACCTGGCAGGAAGAATCCCAAACTTCACCAAGCCAGACGTAGGTAAAATTACGTTTCATGAGCAAGATGGGTTATGCGCCATCACATTGCCATTACCTTTCAGAAACCTAAGCGACCAGGAAACCGCTAAGAGTTCTCTTATTGATCTGAAGAAGATTTGCGAAGACCGGAATTTCAATTCCATTGGAATTTTAGTGCCCTTCATAGAAAACGAATCAAAAGTAACACTCAATAACTTGCTAAAAGAAACTTTTGCTCACCTCAACGTGACAATGTACGTTTCCTCCAATAAAAAGAAGCTTCTAACAGATCCTAACGAAATACAAAAGTTACTCGCGGAATACCACAACTCACCTTTCGGAGGACACCAAGGGGCCACCCGAACAATCAATAGATTGAAGCAAAAATATTACTGGCGCACAATGACCGCTGACGTCGCGGCGTATATTCGAAAATGTGCTTCCTGCCAGATAAACAAAAGTGGAAGGAATCCTAGAATTCCTATGAAGATAACCACAACAAACTCCAAACCTTTCGAAAGAATTGCTTTAGATATGGTAGGACCATTACCAGTCAGCTATAATGGAAATAAATACCTACTAACGTTTCAAGACGATTTGACTAAGTTTTCAGGAGCTTACGCACTGGCCAGCGCCGAAACCAAGGACGTGGCCAGGATTTTCGTTGAAAATATCGTCTGCCAGCACGGCATATCATTTTCTCTATTAACTGACCGAGGTGCAAATTTTCTCAGCGCACTTTTTAAGGACATTTGTTCCTTACTTAAAATGAGAAAACTAAACACAGCACCCTACTATCCACAAACAAATGGAGCACTAGAACGGAGCCATAGAACTCTGGTGGAATACCTCCGCCACTATGTAAACCAGGATCTTCTCACCTGGGACAGCTGGATACCTTACGCAATGTTTGTGTATAATACTACACCCCACAGTAATACAGGCTACACGCCTCACGAATTACTATATGGTTTCCCAGCCAAAATACCCAGTTCTCTCAGACAAAACCCCGAAAGCACTTATAACTACGACCATTACGCAAATGAATTAAAAATGAGACTACAACATGGTTATCGTACAGCAAAGGGAATACTGATAGAGAAAAAACAGAAATCTAAGGTATACTACGACCAAAAAGTAGGCCGTAAGAAATTTAATGTTGGCGACAAGGTTCTATTAAAGAATCACTCAAGACCTAACAAACTAACTTCCCTGTGGAAAGGCCCCTATGAAATTGTAAAGATCCTATCCGAAGAAAATTCAATCCTCAAAATAGGAAAAGGAACTCGAATAGTCCACAACAATAATATAAAACTATTTGTGGATTAGGCAATCACGAATAGGAAACTCCAAAGAAAAAATAAAAGTTGAAGAAAAAATGTATATATGTATAGATAAACTTACAAAAAAAAAAAGTCAAAAAAAAAAAATAACACTACGACAATGTATTTAAAATTTGCTTCAAAAAAATTTTCATTTCAAATACTTGTACACGAATAAATGTAAAAGAAAACAAACAAAACAAAAATTTATATATGAAGACAAATACTAACTCACTTAATAAAATAAGTTAATATGTTAATCAACTACTACTGACTTAAATGGAAAAATTTTTGTAATAATAATAAATATTCTTAGGTTATAAGAAAAAACACATTACATATATATGAAGAAAAAAACGAAAATACAAAAACAAAACTTACAAAACAATGTTAAAATAAGAACTTCTAATATTTATATAAATACAAATCTGTTTTCAACTAACAAATAGTAAGAAAGTAAGAATATTTTTATATAACACAAAAAAAAAAAGAAAAAGTTATAGAATTAAATTGTACGTTCAAATACATGGAAAAAATTATATAAATAAATAAACGCACGACTAATAAGGACAATGAAAAATCCTCAAAAAAAAAAAAAAAAACAAAAATAATATATGTAAATAATGAAAATTTATACGAGTATATAAACAATGAAAATTCTATGTAATACACAAATTGTAAGAATAAACCATAAAAACCTTACTTATTTATGTATCTTTTTACAAATAGTACTTTATAAAAATAAAAACAAAAAAAAACCCAAAGTTAAATTTAATATAATGAATTCAAATACTTATGTAATTATAAAACATTCTACAATTAACCTTACACTCAGAAAATAAGAAAATATTTACTTTAAATCAAAACGAAAATTTTTAGAATCAAATGTTTCCTTCTAATACAATGTTTAACCAACAAGAAAAAAAACCAATTATATGAAATTTTAAAACCAAATGTCTATTGTACATATAACCAAAACCAAACTAAATGAATATACCCTTAACTCAAAATAAAATACTTTATATAAGAAAACTTTATTTTTGGATAACCAACAATTACTGTTAAACACACCTATACTAAGAAAATTCAAACCTTAAAAACAAAATTGTATTTGTACAAAATTTCAAAAGAAAATATTTTTATTATATAAATAACCATTGTGGAAACTTGGATACACGACCATAAATACGAATACATTAATATTAAGAAAAAACAAAGAACAAAAATTACACATTTATAATAATATTGTATACCTAAAGCTACTATGCAAAAAAAAAAAAAAAAAAAAAAAAAAAAGAGATTAAGCCTATGTAACGGAATAACGAGACTATCATCCTTATTCCCAATCACACCATTTTCCAGAAAATCAATCTCATAAAGATCAATTTTCTTTTTTCAAGGAGGGGAGGATGTAATGCTCCAAAAAGCCCTACCATCTTCTTCTTCCATTCCTAATCCAAAATCCCAGCAATATTACCCTAAAACCCAAAATCCTATCAAAACCTGAAAAAACCCAAACATCATACAAAATTCGCAATAAACGAATCAAAATATTCGTTTATCGCTTTCCATTTGCCCCCACGGCATAATTAAATCCAAAATCAAAATTAGAATTAAAATTCACAATAAACGAATCCAATATTTGTTTATTGTTCTATATTTGCTCCACAGCATCACCCAAATCCAAAATTCAGAGATCGTTATCTCTATCCCAAAAATTCCATTGAGTTAAACAAACAAAAACTCAAAAGCAGATACATTCACACATCTGCGTAATAGTTTCGTAAGAATTCAAGAAATTGATTTCTTATCTTATGTAAATACAACATCTCGCTCGAAATATCCAAAAGATCGAGATTGTTGCACGAAAATGTGTATCTTTGGGATACAATTTTCGATTCCTTTTCCTTTATAAAGGAATGGTTTAGTGATCTCCGGGCCGCAGTATAATATCGTCCATTCTCCCTGGAGGAAGTATCCCAGGAAAATCCTGATTAATACAATAAAAACCTTATTACTGAAACTAGACGATTTTCATTTCTACGGATAATCAAATAACACCTGGCCCCCACGGAAGACCAAGTGAAGACAACAGGACGAAGGCCAAACCAAAAGGACGTTACTCTTTCCTCTGGATCAGAGGAAGCACGGTTAACGACCCCTTGTAGGACAAGATTTCAGGAGCGGTCTGTTTTAAGAGATCGCCTTGTCCTTTTAAGGATCAGGAGACTCGCGTCCTGAAACTAACCCCTATAGAACACAACAGTGTTTTGGTGCTCGACATGAGCAATGTACATTTTAAAATTTGTAAGAACTGTTAGTAATAAATGAAGAACTTTTTCTATATACTCGAGCGTTGTCTGGTGTACACTGAATTCTTTTCGTTCATGAACTTATAAACCTGGTGAATTAAACAATTGCTTAAACATAAATAATTTAACTTTGGGTGACAACAACAAAAGGAACACAAACACATTCGTTAAATACATCCGTTCAGCGCGGATGTCTGGATTCGCTGCTAAGACCCAGGAGCAACAAGTTCAGCTTGTGATCAACAGGTATTGCTGTGCCCTTCATTTGAATACAAATTTAGTTTCAGGCAACGTCACCTTCGAAATTCCCCGAATGACATTCCTCGTTCGGCGGACCAACATTATATAGGATCTCGGCTGACGACATTCCTCGTCAGGATCAAGATACGAACAAACACATTAAGTTAAAACATAGAATTGAAACATAAAACATTATTTCAGAACTGGCGTATACAAACGCCTAGGAAATTATTATTATTATTATTATTATTATTTATTACAATGTAATTAATTACACAATAACTTAATTCTAAATAGCGCTAGCTGCTAGGGCTTTCGGCTAATATCGAGTTACTTTAAATTTTGTTATGAAGGTTAGTAAGTGTTAGTAATTCGTATGTGTAGTTGATATTCTGTTCTGATGGTTTTGCCAGAATGTTGCTGAAGGGGTCGTTTCCAAATAGTTGGTTTGCGATGGTTTGGACTTTTGGGCAGTCGAATATGATGTGATGTGGAGTAAGTGGGACTTGGTTGTTGCAGTTACTGCATTGTGGGGGGCTGGTTTTTGTAAGGATGTGTTGGTGTGTGATTTTGGTGTGTCCTAGCCGGAGTCGTAGGAAGCATTTTATTTTTCTGTTTGAGACTGTTGTTGGGTAAGTAACGGGTTTGGTGTCCTGTTTAATAGTGCTGTACAGCTGGGTGTAGTGGTGCCATTCCTCTTCCTCCACATTCTTAAGGGCATTTTTTACCTGTCTTCTTATGTCCGTTTTGTTAGGATAATAGAAGGAGACGAGAGGCGACTTTGTCCCTAGTTTTGCGGCCGCGTCGGCCGCTTCATTTCCACTAATGTTACAGTGCCCGGGGGTCCAAAGTAGCTTTATTTCATTAGCTTTCTTAATAATGTTATCTTGGATTTGACGAATGACAGCATTTGTGGAGTTTACGTTGGTTATTGCTTTTAGAGTTGAAAGGCTATCAGTACAGATAATCGTTGGGATTTTCTGGATCAGTTTTGTTGCTTCCAAAATTGCCGTTGCTTCCGCTGATAGGATGGAACAAAAGGTGGGAAGTGATCCCATTCTGATTATTTCTTTGCGATCGTTGACTATAGCAAATGACACATTTGATTCGTTTTTGGAACCATCTGTGAAAAACAGGTTCCAGTTTTGATGTTTGTCGATGGTATCCTTGAAAAGTTTTTGATAGATTATCTGATTTGTTGAATGTTTTGGATAATGGGACAGGTCATCTAAGATTGTATTTCTCGGAATTAACCATGGGGGGTGTTGTGTGCGGTGGGGTTTTGAAATATTTATAGAGATATGTAAGTCCTTGGCTATATCGATGGCCCTTTCCAGTCCTGAGCGGTATCTCGACCTTCGTTTTTTTTTATAAATTTTTCGGATGTCCTGTGCTATGGGGGTTGCTATAGACATTGTAAATTTGTAAGCAAGTGTAGCTGATATATATTTTAGTCTCTTTTCTATAGATGGGAGACCGCATTCGACGAGGATGTTTTTAATTGGTGTAGTGCGGAATGCTCTGGTACTTGCTCGAGCTGCGGCGTGATAGGGAGATTTTATTGTTTGCAGGGTCGTTTTGCTACATTTTCCGTATATCATTAGTCCGTAGTCGATTTTAGATAGGATGATGGCTTTAGTTATGTTAATAAGGGTGTTAGTATGTGCAGATCCATTCTTATATGCTAGGTATTTTACAATATTTAATCTTGCAGCTAGGCTTTTCTTAAGTGCTAAACAATGTTCTTTAAAATTGTATTTACTGTCAAAGAGGATACCGAGGATTTTCATGGATTGGATTGTAGGGATTGTGTGATTCTGAAAGGGAAGTGTGATGTTTTTGCTGCAGCTGGTTTTTCTACAAATGTGTAACATTTTAGTTTTTTCGAGGGAGATCTTTGCGCCTGAGGTTTTACACCAATTAGTGATGTCGTGTAGTATTTCTGAATAGGTAGATTGTACTTCGTTGAGATCGTTTACGTTTGTTAGAATAACTAGGTCGTCAGCGTAGAGGCAGTGTTTTATGTTTTTATATTTTACGAGAATGTCGTTTATTCCGTCAAAGGCTATAGCGAATAATAGGACTGATAGTGGAGAACCCTGTGGAATACCGTTTTTTATGTTGTATATTTGTGAGAATGCACCACCTGTTTTGACTCTAAACTTCCTGTTAGAAAGAAAGGACTCGATTATGTAGAACATATTGTTACCAACTCTCCATTGCGCTAATTTATTCAAAATCACATGAGGACCGATCCGGTCGAACGCTTTTTCAAAATCTATGGAGAGAATTGTTGTATGCTTTTTGGTTGACAAAGAAGATGTGATGAAGTTGTCGATATGGAGTAGCGCATCAATCGTTCCACGTCCTTGCTTGAAACCAACCTGTTCAATGCTTATTAGATTGTTTTTCTCCATGAACCAGTTGAGTCGTCTAGCTACAATTTTTTCAAATGTTTTTCCTAGACATGGGAGTAACGATATTGGGCGATATCCTTTTGCCGAAGTCGGTTCGCCCGTGGGTTTTGGAATGGGTACAATTGTGGCTATTTTCCACACTTGTGGAATTACACCTGTTTGGAGTATGTTATTGAAGAGATGGAGTATTCGGTGTCTCAGGAGTGGTGGACTGTTCTTTAACATTATGTAATCGACTCGATCATATCCTGGTGTTTTACCTGTGGCGCCGTGTAGGGTTGACTCTAATTCAATTTTATTGATCGGGAGATCTATTAATTTAGAGGATGGGCTTGTGTGAGGGGACGGGCTAATTGTGTCTCTTTTGGCAGAGAGAAATGACGGATGAAAGTTTACGTCTTCTGCGTAGTTTGACCATGTTTTGCCGAGATGGTCTGCAATTTGCTGGGGAGATGTGAGAGTGCCTGAGTCGGTGCTCATGCATTTTATTGAGAGGGGGCGATACTGCCCAGTTAGCGTTTTTATATCCGCCCAGATTTTTCTGGGAGTGGAGTTCGGATTTAACTTTTCGGTAAATGTTTGGAAGGCTTTTCTTTTTTCTTCCTTGGCATTTTTGCGAAAAAGAGCATTTAACTTTTTATAATTGATTAGGTTAAAATCGGAGGGGAATCTTTTGAAAATTCTCCAGGCTTCTTGTTTTTTCTTTCTTAGGTTGTCCAATACTGGATTCCACCAGGGAACTACTGCCTTATGGAGTTTTCGACTTGTTTGTGGTATCGAGGCATTTGCTCCTATTCGGATTGCTTTAGTGATTATGGCTGTTTCTTGATTAATATTTTGACTCTCTACATGTTGACTTAGTGCGTGGGTAGTTATATTTTGAAATTTACTCCAATTAGCAAGTTCGGTTTGGAATTTAGGAAGAAGTTTGGAGGGTTTGGGACACATGCTAGTGTTAATGTTTATTATTATTGGAAAGTGGTCGCTCCCGTGCAGGTTGGGTAAAGTATTCCAAGTGCACATTGGGGCCAATTGAGGTGAGGCTAGTGATAAGTCTACATGTGTGAAGGATTTGTGAGTGGAAAAATGTGTATGGCTACCGTTATTGAGTAGTTCTAGATTTGCGGTCAGTATGTATTTCTCTACGGTTTTTCCCCTTTTATTAGTGGACGAAGATCCCCAGATGGGACTCCACGCATTAAAATCTCCGAGGAGAAGTATCGGTGTTTGGATGCTATCTGTGATAGTGGTAAGATCGTGTATCGTTATTGGTTGGGATGTGGGGGTGTATGCTGATATTATCGTGAGGTTTCTGCCGATATTTATTTCTACTGCTACGACCGAGGTTGCAGAGTTTACTACTATAAGTTTATGTGGGATTGATCTATGTATAAGTATACCTGTACCATGTTTAGAAGCAACATTTTCCGTAAGGTTGTGAAAGAATGCCGCGTATTCTTTGGGTCCTGTGGCCCGAGAGTCGTGGCGGATGTGCGTTTCTTGTAGAGCTATGATGGATGGTTTCAGATCTTTGATGAGTATTTGGAGCTCATGCATATTGTTTTTGAGTCCGTTCAGATTCCACTGTAGTATTGTGAGTTTATGGACATGAATGCTATTGTGTATATTAAACCTGCTGCTGTTGGGGATTTTGTTGTTGTAAGGGTTCAGTCTCCGTGTCTCGAGTGTTGAACCATTCAAGCCGAAGCCCTGTCTGCTTCGGCCCGAGTTGGGATTTTCTCGAGACACAGAGACTGTGCTTTCGTTGGGAGTGTTAGGGTTATATGTGGTTATTGTGAGGGTGTGGGGAGTTTAATAATTCTTGAATGGTGGGTTCATTTATTTTTATGTTAGTGTTTTTTTTAATAGGTATAGGTTCGTTGTTACGGTTGGTTGTTGTGGGTTTTATGATTAGAGGTGATTGGTTTTGTATGGCTTTACGGTATTCTGCAGATGTAGAAGCGCAGTTTGAAATGAATGAAGTGTTTGTCGCTGTTGGTTGGAGTGTGGTTTTTGTTGGGTTTTGTTTTGTAGTTTCTTTTATTGGTGGTGTTATATGTGTGGCTGTTGTTTTGAGAAGTGCGGCATAGGATTCCTTTGGTTTGTTTGATGGCGTGGGATTTCGTTCCCTATATATCCGTTTCGCTTCGGATAGAGACATTTTATTTCTCGTTTGTATTTCAAGAATGGACTGGTTTTCTATATATTGGGGGCATAATGGTGATGAAGCAGGGTGAGGGCCTTGACAGTTGGCACAGTGGGTTCGGGTGCATTCTAAGTCGGGGTGTGGAGGAAGGTTGCAGTTGTTGCACGCTGGGTTTCGTTTGCACCATTTGGCTGTATGTCCGAGTAGTTGGCATTGGCGGCAGCGCATTGGTCTTGGGATATACTCATTTACTTTGGCTTTGTGCCATCCGATTTCTATGTTACTCGGTGGATTGAAGCGGTCAAATGAAAACAACATTAGTCCGGAGGCCCTGATTTCGCCATTTTGCGATTTTTTAAATTTATGGACACTTACCACTCCTTGAGGTTTCATTTCTTGGACTATGTCTTCTTCCGGAACATTAATTAGGTATGGTGCGTAAACAATACCTTTCGAGAGGTTTAATTTCGGATGCAACTTTATTGTTACCGGACATAGTTGATCGAACCGTTTGGTATTTACAAAACGTAAAGCTGTTTGTTCATCTTTCACTAGTAAGAGAATTGAACCGTCTCTTAGCATGGACACTTTTTCATATTGTGTACTAATTGAGTCTATAGCTCTTTTTAACACGAATACGTTCACTCCGGTCAGAGGTTTTGTCGCGTCATTAGGAACAATTTGTATAAATTTCGGGTTTTTTTCACTTGTCTTTGTTGGTAATTCCGGGAAGTTCGATTCAATAGGACTAAATGCCTGCCGTTTTTTTTTATTGACGGGGACGTCACCCAAGGACGTTTCCTGCAACATACCGAATCTGTTGCCGGTGTGCTGCTTTGGCCCTAAGGCCATTTTTTAATTATTTCTCTTTTCTTTTGCTTTACTTTGGAACCGGTTAATTTAAAGTACACTAACAAAAGCAATACACTTACAACACGCACAGTACCGTAATAAAATATTCACACGCGGTTTTGTGTTCACAATTCTTTCACTGCACAACACGGTTAAAATTTGCGTCCTTACTGTTCGAGAGTTCGTCTGGCAATGCCTAGGAAATTAACGCATAGTGGTTTAAGGCATTTTTCAGGAATTAATTAATTAAAGGCACTGTGTTTGTGATGTCTGCCAGAGATGTGAAGTGTGCGTTGCTAACATCTAACGTATAAAGAACGATCCTTTCTGTGGGAAATTCCCTCTGTTACGGACCTCCCACGAACCTTTACCTCTTTTACAGATTTTACCATTGGAACTGTTCCTATACGTTATCGTGTGGGGTGGAAGTAGGGTGCGCCGGCGTACGGCACTGGTTCACTCCCGTCCCCATCATAATTGTTCCACCGTTAACTGTCCACCTACTTGCGTTCACCAACGGAAAAAAATAAAGAGAGAACACCCTGGAACTGCAGCACGGAAAATGAAACACTAAATGTTGTTTGTAAAAAGGTTCTGTATATTTATTGTTCACTTAAGGTAGTTGGTAAAACAAATCGAACTCTAATGTACATTCGAACTTTGGATTCTAAACTATTACAATGAACTTTTCCTTTCTTTTTTATTAGTTTTTTTCTTATTATATTATAAAGGAAGCGAATGGAATAGAGCAGATACGCTCTTTATACACACATTTCCCCATTGGATGCAATTTATTTTCTGTTGAGCACATAGCACTGACAATTGGTTTCGATTAAGTTAATTTGCTGCTGAGTCAGTTTGTTCGTCTCACGTTTGTTGAGATATTTACTTTAATTCACAACATTTTGCACAAATACAACAATTAAAAGTTTTACTACTGAACACAACCCGTTCACGACTCTTGAATTAGTACGCATCGCCGCAGCGCTACGGGGAGCGGGGGGAGAACCGACCACCTCGGTAGGTGGATGGAAAACGACTCGGCTGAGGGTTGGAATCCGACTCTTCATCAAACTCCCAGTTCGATGGTGAGTTTTACTTACCACAAGAGAAACGTAAGGTCTCTCTTTGTGAAATAGCGAACCGGATCTCGTAGTGAAGATCATGGTGGTGATGTGTGTGTGGTGTGTGTGTGTGTGTGTGTGACCGTGTAGATCAGATTGTTTAACTCATGCACGAAGATCATGAGAAACGAAGCTGAAAAATTAAAAGGACAAAGAGCATCACTAGTGGTGGTGTGCATTGCAGTTCTATAAATAAACCGCCAGTTATCAGGGAAATGGTGCTAATGGATTTTACTATTTACACAATGGGAAATGTGTATCGCATCTATTACCGGCGATGGCTCGTCGGCTGTACAAGGGATCGTGGTCGGGTATATTGCAGTGAACACACAAGCTGCCCGACGTTGCTTTGGTCGTTGGACAAAAGGTCACCAACCAACGTGCATGTAAGAAAAATTGTTGTTGCACATGTGAGGCTGGGAATAGCCGACGCAAATATAACATTCCCTGATTATGTAGTTACATTATATGTGAACCGAATTGTTTTCTTTCAGGAGTATGATGCTTGGCCTATAAATAATTCTTTTCAGGAATTTTGAATGTGCATTGAATGCACGAAATGTAAAAATTCTTTTACAGTGACCTTTAGGTTATGCATCAAATAACCTCAATGCGTGAAGCTTTTGCAGGTGCTAATGCAATTGCATTAGCGGGAAACAATGGGG
This sequence comes from Microdon myrmicae, assembly GCA_963931805.1. Lineage (NCBI taxonomy): Eukaryota > Metazoa > Arthropoda > Insecta > Diptera > Syrphidae > Microdon > Microdon myrmicae. The sequence continues at coordinate 97,834,868 of OZ007502.1, forward strand.
TTGTGGGAGCTTCAGGAGCGGGAGCTTTTAGGTAATTTGGGAAGGTGAGTAGTGGCGTTTAGTGGAACCGTCACAATCGTTCCAAGGAATTTACTTTATCTGCACCCCACAATATTGCAATTGTTGTATATTTCTATACAACATTTATTTTTAATTATTTATATTTATTACTTACTTTGTTTTCCCAACCACCGTTGATTCTTCCCCGGAGGATGTTTTTAAAAGAGAAGCCTTTCTATTAATTTTGATTTATTTGGCACTTTTAATTGCACACACTTAGTCTGTCTGCTTCGAATTGAATTCTTGCCTACAACGGAACTCCCTATTTATACCCAAAATCAAATCAGGATTTCACATTCCTTCCCACGATTCATTTCTCACCTTGAGACAGCCACCTGATGGGAGCCCAGTCGAAGGCCATGCCAACGTCGATGGGAACTGCAACGTTGCAATTTTGCCGCCATTCACCCTGAGGTGGCAACCTTACGCTGACTCTGGCTGCAGCTGCAGCCCCACCCCAAGGCCATGGGAAAATTTCGCTTCAAGGTGATGTGAATCTGATTTGCCCATAGCAAATAGCATGCATGTGCATGGGTATAGATGGAACATGGGAATTGCAGAATTGTAAGTTAAGTTGTGGGAATGGAAAATGCGTGATAGAGATTTCCGTTTAGCAACAGGTGGGCATGTGATAAAGTTTCACAGCTACACCAAAAGAATTCCGTCAGTTGTAACAGGAAATCAATTTTCATGCTACACCGAAAGAACTCCTTCAGTTTTAAAGTTGTTAAAACTTTAATGCAACATAAATTATGTTATGTTATAATTAATTTGTGACGGTTAATGTCACATATGTATGCAACACAATTGGTGTGTCAACTTCTGCTAAAACCATTCATTTAAATGAGAATACTCACAGACGAGCAATCTGATTTATTGAGAATACAGAACAAACATCAGCGCTACGGTCAGAGAAGACGTGTGGCATAACTCTGCATGTTATACAGATATATAGGCGAGAACTGTTCCTTGGAGCTCCATCATTATCGTGACATATCTCGTGCAGTGCGGACGTGTAAGGAAACGTGTTTACACGTGTGTGCAGTGCACTATTAAATTGTCTAGTGCAATATAAAAACAAAAAATATATAATAATAATTAAAAAGAATAACAAAAAAAAAAAATTTTTTTTAACAACAAGAAAGCAGTTACTACACAACTCCGATGATAGGCGATGACCCAGGCAATGCACTGGAGTACATAACCGAAAGAAAAAGGAAGGCTCTGGACATCTTACGAAACGCACCAGTAAAAAAATCCACAAACATGGACAGAACAAGCAGCCCCGCAAATTACAAACAAAAGTTCGAAGAAGCGTTGGAAACCATTAACCAATTAACGGTTAAAGTGAAACAACTCCAGGAACAAATCTATAAACAAGGTTCCATCAATAACACTGATGACGTCCATATGGAAGAAACGTCCCGTCAACGCCCTAATTCGAGTCAAAGCCAAGGCGAACCACCCACCAAAGTTTACAAACAAATGAAGGCCTCATCAAATCAAATACCCACCCAAGCCAGAGCAGAAACAACAACGAAATCAACCGCGAGAAATGAAAGACCCCCGCCAATCTACGTCAAAAACCTGACCAGCACCAAAGCTATAATTCAAACCCTGCAAAATGCTCTGGGTCACCGGAATTTCAGCACAAATATAAAAGGATCTAGGACTTCCATAACAGTCAGATCATTAGACGATCATGAAAGGGCAGTTAAAAAACTGTTAGAGGAACAATATCAGTTCTTCACCTTCCAACATCCAAATAGCAAACCAACTACCTTTATTATAAGGCACATCGATCCAGAATGGACCAATGAAGAATTAGGACTGGAAATTGCTAGGATATGTCCACAAATAAAAATTAATAAGCTGGACTACTTCCAAACACCATACATGAGGACAAACAACATAAAAAGCCTCCGGATCATACAAATCCCACCAAATCAGGATATCAACCAACTTAAACAAATTAAATATTTGTTTACCCAAAAAATCGCAATCGAGGAGCCACACAAACAAGAAATTCTACATTGCAAGCGATGCCAAGACTCAAGACACTTGGCGGTCTCATGCCACCAGCAAAGACGTTGTGGCAGGTGCGCAGAGGAACACGAGCTAGATGAATGCAAGGTAAATCCACAAGACCTGGAACCAGAGACAGTCCAAACCGCCAACGCCGATGGATCCATTACCACAAAGAAGATTACAGTAAAATGTTGTAACTGTGGAGGGGCACATCCAGCAAATTTCTCTCAATGTCCTCAGAAGCTAAAAGTTCTGCAAAGACGGAAATTAGCAATGTCAACAGTTAAACCAACTACAACGAAACCAACAGTATGGCAGGAAGTAAAGTTAACCCGACCCGGAATATTTTACGCGGATGCAGCAAAAGGAAGCAACACTACCACTCCCTCTAACGACAATATTAAAAATTTCAATCTGGACATCATGGGTTACATCCAAAGCCTACAGGCCATGCTTCCTTCGCTGAGGCATATGTCACAAACAGAAAAAAAAGGTCAGATTCTTTCACTAATAACTTCCCATATTCTTTCCAGCTCTCTTTAAACTAACCATTATCTCCCTCAACACAGAATCCATTTACTCTAATATACGTAAGCAACACCTCCGGTTGTTTGTTGAAAAATTTTCCCCAGATATCCTCTTCCTTTCAGAGACCTGGCTCAAACCAAATTCCCGAGTTTCCATTCCCAATTATACTTTTGTTTCTAACCCCAGAACTAATGGATCCCACGGAGATACCGGCATCTTAATACACAAAAAATTTCAATTCAGTGAAATAAGATTCACTAATATATTCAGCATTGAATACACGGCAGTTAAATTTTTTTGTGAGAACAATAAAGTGCTCGTCTTAGCATCCATTTATATTCACCCTTCACGACAACCAGATTTCCCAGATGCTGACATTTCTCAGATAATCCAACAGTCTGTTCCCGCTCCATTAATAATCGGGGGAGACTGGAATGCTCGTCATACAGCATTCAATGATAATAAATGCAACAAATATGGTCGTCAGTTGCTAGCCCTCCTCCCATCTTATCCATATACATACATTGACCCCCCATTACAGCCAACTCGTGTCACTAGCACAGCCAAGTCAACAATCGACTTCTTCCTCAAGTCCGATGATGTTCACTCAGCGGGTCCACCTACAGTCTCCTTTATATTTCCTTCTGATCATGGTTCCGTTCATACCACGATCCAAATCCCCTCTTTCGACCCACTCTACTCGTCAAACCCTGTCCCAAACTTCACCAAAACAAATTGGAGAAAAGTCAATAGGGACATAGCGATAAGTTTCTCTGACTTGTATATCCCTGAAGCATCTAACTTACTCCCTACTGAAATCGAGGAGGCTCTCAGCAACAACACCCCGACAACCATTCCTCATAACTATTTAGGAAAGCCTTTGCCCAGCATCCTAACCAAATTATTGCGCCTTAAAAAGCAGCTCTGCCGTAAACTCCATACAAGATACTGCCCCTTTATTAAAAGCCAAATCCAACTCCTATCCACTCTGATAAATGAGCAGTTGAAAAAGTTCGCAGATGAAAACTACATCTCCACACTTAAAAATATCAAACCAAATCGGGATCTTTTCAAAAACATCAATCAATTAACTGGTCGTAAATATAAACCCCGAATTGATCATCTCATCAACCCAATCAGCAATAATATTGCCCAGTCCGATTCGGACATAACAAATTGCCTCGCAGAACACTTTGCAAAGATTCATGAGCAAAATCATTCTCTATCAACTCCCGGCTTCGAGAACACAGTAAACGAATACATCTCAAACAGATTACTCACATCTTTTACTCCTTTCATCGGTGAATTTAACAACACGAACATAGCTTCACACCCCTTAGACACTACAAATTTTCTAACTGCAGACGAATTATCCGAGATCGTAAGATCAGGAAATAACAAAAAGTCAACTGGATTAGATGGAATCCCATGTCTTCTATTTAAAAGGCTACGCCCACAGAATCTACTTCCCATCCTCATTTTTCTTAGTCATTTAATTAATGCATCGCACTTCCCAGAGAACTGGAAAACTGCGGTAGTAATTCCTATTAAGAAGCCCGGTAGTAGTAATAGCCCTTTCAATTATCGTCCAATATCCCTATTAAGTACATTAAGTAAGATACTGGAACGCAAGATCTACCAAAATCTTCTCTCATTTGCCAATGAGAATGCCCTCATCCCTAACTGTCAGTTCGAATTTCGTAAGCGACAATCCACATGTCATGCTCTACTAAAACTTACACACGATGTTACAACTGGTCTCCAAAACCAAAGCCCTACTGTGTGTATATCTCTCGGTATTTCTAAGGCGTTTGATTGCGTCTGGATCTCAGGGCTTCTGTACAAACTGCACTCCATATTTAATCTACACTCTCACACAACAAAGCTCTTAGCCTCTTATCTTTCTGACAGAAAATTCGTTGTGAGAATAAATTCTTCCGTCTCAGAAACCCACAACATAACCGCGGGTGTTCCCCAAGGCTCTATTTTAGGGCCAATTTTATATCTGTTATATACCGCGGATATTCCTCAACCCGTATCTCCTAATGTTGTGATGCTAAATTATGCTGATGATACATTAATTTACTCCAGCAGCAAATTTGTTAAGGCTGCAAGAAACCGCATTAACAACTTTCTCCCTAACCTATCATCATACTTTAATAAGTGGAAAATTCACCTTAACCCAAATAAAACACAGCTCATAGTGTTCAAGGGCAAACACGAGCACTGTACAAACAACACTAGACGCTGCCACAACAAAATTAAACTTAACCTAAACAACACTCTAATAAAACCCTCCAAAACCCTAAAATATCTGGGAATCACTTTTTCTAATAACTGGTCTTTTTCCTCCCACATTAAAAATTCCCTTCATAAAGCCACAATTCAGCTTAATCTCTGTAGAAGAGTAATGTGGAAACCTAATAGTCTCTCTCACAAAGTCAAACTGCTCATTTACAAACAAATTATCAGACCCACACTCACGTACGCGTGCTCATTGTGGTACCATATCACTCCCTCCCAAATGGAGAAATTACGAGTATTCGAAAGAAAATGCTTTAGGTATGTCTCTGGGTTACATCGTCGTCCTAACTCCTATAAGTACTATAGTAACGTCGAACTCTACAATACCGCTGGTATTGAGCGCCTCGATAGACGATTCCTCGAGCTATCTATCAAATTTATCGAAAACCTACAAAATAATCCGAATCCCATAATAACCTCGCTCTTAGAGACCCCTCTAGATATCAGAACTAACTATCCCAACTGTCTCCACACCAGAGCTATCTTCGCCTCAGGCAGACTGGTAAATGATTCAAACGAGATCATATACCACAACACCGAAGTTACCCCTAACCAGTTCAAATACTGTAACGTCCAACCATTTTCCAACATCCTACGTTTTTCCAACGAACAACCGAAAAGAAATACTCTTCCTCAAACCCATAACTGACCTCATTCCACATCCTTTAATTCATATATCCCATTAATTATAAAACTTTGTTTTGTTTATAGCTCACTTTATAATAATCAGAATAAGTTAGGTTAAGTTATATTTATATTTAGGGTTAGGTTTAGATTAAGTAAAGTAAAAATAAGAAATTCCTGGTTTTCTGACCTTTTCCAGGAAGACGAAACCCTACTAAATGTATAAACACACATCTATCCTGTAACTCTTAAAACATTGTTTGGAAAATGTATTATAATAATAATTACATGTAAGCAATTGTCACGAATTTAATTTTAAGTCACTGTATTACTTAAATGTACAACTTCTAATTATGATTAATAAATACAGTTTTGAAAAAAAAAAAAAAAATTGGAGCTCCATAATATAATTTCAAGGAATTCGGTTTTTTTTTCTTTCTCGTTAAATGGCTGCGATAATTCTTCTTCCTAATTAATTCGATTCGTCAATTCGTCATGAACTGGAAAGCAGCAAAAAAAAAAGATGACCTTCGTTTTCCTTCTTACTACCGTTTCGACTTGTGTCAGAAAAGTGTATAAAAAAATCTTAGTTACATTAAATCTAATATCTAATTCACCGAACGATGTTCAAGGAATTAAAAAATAATGCATTTTTCGTTTTGTTGTTGTTTTTTATTTTATCAAAAGAAAAAATGCATGATGCGAACAAATCTTAATGTGCATTTAATTCGCAAATCGAACATACCTCTTGTATGTATCTGTACAGCGTCATAGACGAGGCTATGACAAGAACTTGAAAATTTTGTCGATGAAGTTGAAAGCTAATAATGGCTGAAAACAACACAGAATTTGATGAGATTGATGAGGCGCAGGTAAGAATTCCCAATGAAAAAAAAACCAAAATCATACTAAAATATATTTAAAAATAGGAAGAAGCGCTCCTGAAATCTGATGACGATGCAGTTGCCGAGGAAGGAAACGTCAACGAAGATGCTCTGATGAGTGAAAATGTCGGCGATGATAATCTCTCCAATGAAGATGGAATCGATGATAACGAATCTGAGGATGATGATTTTGATTCCGACAGCGACGCCTACAATCGCTTTATGATCCAGTATCATGAACTTCTAAAAGAACTAAAAAATGACCCTTACTCATACGACAAATATGTCAAGCTCTGCCAGCTCTCGCAGTAAGTAATCAGCACGGCGATCCTTGTACCACTCACTAACTACGAGAATCTTTTAGCAAAACCGACGAATTGAATAACATCCGAATGGCTTATAATTTATTTGCTGCAGTGTATCCTTTAACAGCAGAGATTTGGTTGGAATACTTGAAAATCGAAGTCGACGTAGCGGTTAACGATAATGAAATTTTAAATGTCGACAGACTATTCCAAAAGGCCCTAAGGGATTATTACAGTAACATAATTCCGTCGTAAGAACAACTGCATAAAGTAACTATATCGTTTTATCTATGTTTAGGTGTTGATGTTGCTTTGGAACACGCTGCATTTTCAACTAAAACAGTTCGCCCAGAAGAGATCTGGGACGAAATACTAGGCACATACGGCTTGCATTGTATGAAAGGAAATGAAATATTTAATTTGTACAGATCTTTTGTATCTGAATTAAACATAAGGTAGGTTCTTGGAAATTGTGCTCTTTCTCATTTATGTATTCATGAAAGAAATATAACGCTAAACTTTTTTTTCCAGTGAAAATGAAAAAACTGAACGATACGTTAAGAGTTATGTGCGTCAATTGAAATTACCTCTGCTCAATATGGAGGACACTTATATCGAGTTCAAGGTGAAATATGAGCAAAACAAAATGACTCCTCCCTATAGTGGAATAAATTGGGAAGTCGTTGAAAACGATTATACTGATGCCAAAGAAGATCTACAAAAGATTTTACCCCATGAACAGAAACTTCTGAAAGTCCACCCAGAATTTTACGAAGAGAAAGCAAATATTTATCGTGAATACATTAAAGATTCAGATAAATTCCTTGATGAAAACATCCTCCAAACAATCTACGAGCGCTTAGTAGCCGATTGTTGTTTAAACGGCGACTGCTGGTTGGAGTATGTCTCCTTTCTCGAGTTCAGAGACAGATATGGTCGACCAAAGGAACTTAGTGAATACACTCTATTCCAACAAGATGTAATGTCTGTTTGCAACCGCGCATTGCGCAATTGTTCGTGGAACGAAAAGCTGTACATCAAAAAAATTCACTTGTTAGAGAATTCGAAAGCAGATCGCAAAGCCATACAAGAAGTTCTAGAGACTTCACTGTCTACTGGTTTTTACAATGCCGACCCAGTTGTGGCTATCTGGTTGGAGTATTTGACATATTTGAGACGAACAACTGATTACAAAGATGAGGAACAATGTGAAATTCTTCGAAAAAATTTCAATCTCTGTTGGACGTCGTTGGGTCAACAATGGGGTGTACTGGCTGATTGTGAATGTGAAATTTTGCAATTTTGGGGACGTCTAGAATATGGCGAACTAAATGATCCGAAAAAAGGAAAAGAACTATGGAATACTGTTATGGGCAAGTATTTGCAAATATTTTTAAAAAGTAACTCATTAATATTTTCCTTTTCTCTGTAGAGAGTTCAAATAATTCATCCAAAAGCGGACTCTGGATCGAATTCACTGAATTAGAAAGACGACGAGATGTCGAATCTACAAGGAAGTATGTGAATTATGAGGTTGTGGTAAAAGAATTCGGCGTTTTGTCTTCAAATTTGAATTTTATCTATCAAATATTTCTTTTTTCTTTTGAACTAAAATCAATATTACCACTTTTTTTTTGAGGAAACTGCTGTGGGTACTTTTTACACTTCTACTTTAATGTTAATTTTACGACATATTATTTTATCCAAAAACAGTTTTATTTATCTAAATATTGTACAGAGCACTTTTCTCTTCTTTTTTTTTTTATATATACACTAACGCGCGCACAAAAGGGGATTTTCAAGTTCCCTTAAATGTCAGAGCACAGTGCGAGCGGATGGAGAGGAAGTGGATAAGGAAAGGAGGTGTCGATGTATATTGGTCTTGAATGTCTGGAAAACACAACGGCCAGGAAACACATGATCAGGCAGAATATTCCACATTCATATGGCTCGGCTAAAGAATGACCTTCTATGTTTATTTGTGTGCCTGAAGCCCACTTTCAACGTGAACTGATGCGCATTCACAGATTGACGGGTATCACGGGAAAATGTCTGAAGGGGCGGAACACATTCAGCAAGTTCAGTTGAGCAACAACCGTGGTAATACCTATAGAAAAGAGATAGGCATGATACGTTGCGCCTGTGTTCTAACGACGGAATTGATCGACTCACAGCTGAGTCCCCAATAAGTTTCACTGCTCGTTTTTGCATCCTGTCGAGCACGTGTAGTGCAGTCTTGGGTGCGCCTGACCAAATATGGGAGTTGAACTCCATTTTGGGACGAATATACGCCTTGTAAATAGTGGACAGGTTGGATGGAGTGAAGTATCTGTTGCATTTCTTAAGGAATCTCATACATTTGGCTGCACTTTTCGCAGCTTCAAATATGTGGTCATTCCAGTTGAGTCGAATTAATTCGAGTGCCGAGGATTGATAGTTCCCTGGCTTCGTCGATGCAAGTGCCGTTCATAGACAGTATATTTACTTTGGGGCTCGTCTTTGACGACAAGAGACAGCACTGAGTTTTTTGGGCATTGAATTCTACTCGGTTAGATAATCCCCACTGATATATTTTGTTGAGGTCTGAATTCAATGTATCAAGCATAAGTTGCTGGTTGCTAGTGACGTTCGAAGAGTTTGGAGGGGAGTGTTCGTATGAGTATGAGAAACTCAACGTGCTATCATCAGCAAACGAGTCAATTGAGTTGTGAGTAATTGACAAGAGAGTGGGTCAGAGTACCGAACCCCGGAAAATACCTGATATTAATTTGATGGGAGACAGATTTGACACCATCAAGAACCACTTGGATTGAACGGCCAGAAAGATAGTCTTATAGCGTTTGAGATGGATAGTGGAGAACGTGTGATTCGAACCGACGCTATGAGAGTTAGAATCACCAAAAATTGAACCTAAGCGTAACACATCAGCCTACTGGCCGATTTTTAAATTCGATTTTTAAACTCAAGTATATTCTCCACTGATGTGAATTATTTTGTTATCGCTATGGCATACGGCTCTGATGTATGTTCTTATTCGATTTTCGTTCGGTGTTCTTCACTATTTTGCTTGTGAATTGTGTGTGTATCTGTTAGAGACGCTATAACGTTTGAAATAATAGTGAAGAAGATCGTGTGATTCGAACTGACGCTATGACAGCTCGAATCACGAAAAAAAAACCGTGTTTAGAATTTGATTTCCAAACTCGACTATATTCCACTGATGTGAATTATTTTTATTTATCGCTTGGTATACGGTTCTGGTGTATTTTTCTTATTCGATTTTTTCGTTCGTGTTCTTCACTATTTTTGCTTGTGAATTGTGTGTATCTGTTAGAGTTGCCACAACGCCACACTACTCCCTCCTCAGTAACTTCGTTACGATCAGCTTCGTTGTGAACGGCGGAGCGAACGAGAAAACGTCGGAGCAGGCGAGTGTGCCTGTGCTCTATGCGGAAATCATGATTGTGTGTGAAGTCCTGTTTACTACGGGAAAGTGTGTGCTGTGTTGTACAGATCACGTCGGGGTCACCAATTTTAGCGTTTGAAATGATAGTGAAGAACGTGTGATTCGAACTGACGCTATGACAGTTAGAATCACCAAAAATTGAACCAAAGCGCAACCCATCAGGCTACTGGCCGTGTTTTTAAATTGGGTTTTTAAACTCAAGTATATTCCACTGATGTGAATTATTTTGTGATCGCTATGGTATACGGCTCTGATGTATTTTCTTATTCGATCTTCGTTCGGTGTTCTTCACTATTGTATTGTGTGTGTATCTGTTAGAGACGCCGCAGACTCTTATCCATTGGGTCAGGGAATTGTCCACTCTATATGGACGCAATTTTGACAAAAGGGCTGGATGGCAGTCTGTTGAAGACTTCTGAAATATCCAATGCGACTACCTTGCTTTCACCGAGTTAGTGGATGAAGTGGCTCCACTTTTCGGTAAGGTACGCCATCAGATCTTCTGTGGACCTGTTGCTACGAAAGCCATATTGGCGGTCATTGAGCGTTTAGCTCTTTGAGTGCACGGGCAACAGTACGCGTTCGAAAGCGAATCTGGCTCATTGTGTGCTGCTTCTGCTCAAGTTGAGGTGGAACTGATGTGACTGGTTGGTCATCGACTATAAGCGATGGAATGGATGAAGAGACTGAGTTTTGACTGTTTTTCACGAATGCCCAGAAGCTTCCACTACATGTGGGAGAATGTAGTATTTTTTGTCTCACTCTCTGGTCATGCAAAAACTTGGCGCGTTGAATATACGCATTGCAGTCATTCCTAGCTGTCTTAAATCTTTTCCGGTTTTCTTCAGTATTGTTTGATTTTTACAACCGGTGTGGGTTTGTATTGAAAAAATAGAGTTGAGAATATAGAAACAGTCGATGAAACCAGAGAGAAGTTGGTGAATGAATAGATTTTGCGTTCTTCTAAGGTTTTCAGGTTAATTCATTTGAGACGGTTGGTGTAAGGAGGGAGGAACAGAGAGTTTTCTCATCCTGATCCCAGTGAACGAAATGTACAAGCGATGTTGAATGTTCTCGATTTTTCGAATGTATGTCTCTTGATAGGGGGACCATACCTGACTAGCATATTCGAGCAATGGGCGGATAAATGAACTATAGAGGAGCCGGGTGAAATAGGGGTTGTTATGTGGTTTGTTAACAATATATATATATGTGTAAGGTTATATATTTAATAGTATGAGGTAAGTTCAAAGGGACTTACTTGATTGACCGTTGAGCGGTAGTCGGTGAAGCTGCTTATCTGCGACTTGTTGCAGGGGGGGTTGATAGGTTGCTCCCCTGTTCAGCGTTCGGCTTGTCAACTACTATTTACGGGATTGTTTAGTTTTTTGGTTGTTGGTTGATTTTGAGTTCATGCATCGAGCGTAGTTAACGTCGAATTCAATTAATTATTATTTTTGCCGTTGACGTTATTTTTATTATTTGACGCCAACGTCGGTTTTTATTAATTTCTCTGCCAAGTAGAATTTGCATAAAGTAGTTTATACAAATTAACTACTTGGCGAGTTATTCTCCTTTTACAGGTAAAGAGGGGAAACGAAGGGGGATTAGTGGATTCTGGGGGGACCTGGACTCAATGTCGATCCGTAACAATACCCTCCCCCCTTAAATAGTGATAGCTTCATTCTTAGAAGAGGAATGAAACTTGCCTACAAAAGTATCAACTGTAGCGTTGATCCCTACACCGTCTGTGGTGTGTTATCTTCCCTTGTTTGTCGTGGTCTTGTTTGCTTTTGGCTTCCTCTATTCGTAGTAAGGTTTTAGCCTATTATTGTGGACCACCACATTTCTTCTCCCTACCTTAACGACGCTGTTTACCGGACTATTTATTTGCACTATCTTATAGGGACCCCTCCATATGGGAGCTAATTTTCCTTGCTTTTGAGCATTGCGTATTAAAGCTTTGTCGCCCACATGGAACGTGAATGGGCGTGTCTTACGGTCGTAGTATTCTTTTGACTTCTTCTTGGACGTTAACAGGTTACGCCTTGCTATTTCGTACGTATGTTGAAGTTTGTACTCGTACTTCAATAGCTTATGGTAACTGTCATGGTTGTATACCGGTTCCGGAGGTTGCTTTATGCTCGTCGGTACCTCCGGCGTGAACCCAAATAGACAGTCCATTGGCGTAAGCTTATTACCTTCGTGTACATTGGTGTTGTATACGAATGTTGCCGTTCTCAGGTACTGGTCCCATGATTGGGAATTTCCATCCACAATGCTCCGCAGGTAATCTACGAGTGGACGATGGGCTCTTTCTAAGGCTCCATTTGATTGTGGGTGGTACGCTGAGGTTTGTAGTTTTTTAATACGGAGCAGTTTGCACACGCTTTTAAACAAACTGCTTAGGAAATTGCTTTCCTGATCGCTGACCAATTGCTTCGGAACACCATCATCATCATCATCGGCACTACAACCGGGACCGGTCTTGGCCTTATTTAGCAAGTCCTAAGGCTTGTTAAATTTTCCATAATGATTTATTTTTTCTGGACAAGGTCATTAGTCTTGCGCCAGAGGCTCCCCGACGGGGAATCGAACCCTGGTCTCCCGGGTGACAGGCGGGTATACTAACCACTATACTATCGAGAACACCATACCGGGCAATTATTTGGTCGAAAAAGAGTGTGGCCATCGTTTCTGCCTCCGCATCTGGGAGAGCGTAGCAATCTATATACTTTGACAAGTTGTCTTGGAATGTAAGTATATATTGATTGCCGGTTGGAGTGCGATCAAGAGGACCTACTATATCTAAGTATACTTTGTCGAAAGGCCTCTTTGCAATGTCGGTTATTACCATGGGCATACGTATGTTCGGTGAAGATTTCATGGTTTGACAGGTTTTATATACTTTGATGTATTGTTTAATGTCGCGCATCATGTTCTTCCACCAAAAATGTCTACGTATTTTGTGGTACGTTTTACTCACTCCTTGGTGTCCACCCAAAGGAGGATCATGGTATTCCCGGAGTAGGAACTGAATGTCTTCAGGTTTGGTTATCTCCATTCCTTTTTCCGTGCAGGCCGGAATGGGATCCTCGTTAAGAGAGGACTTATCGTCATTTGGACTATCCTGAGTTCTTTCGCTTGCACTTAACTTTTTAGCTTGGGCGCGTGTTTGTACCTTGCACCTTGGTAGTGTGGGAGTCTCATCACAAATTTGCGGGATACCACTCAAGGTATCCGCATTAGTGTTGTATTTACCGGGTTTATACTCGATTTGGTAGTTTGCGATGGAATCTTAGTAAACGTGACGTGGGGTCTTTCACGTTGAATACTCCCTTTAACGGTTTGTGGCCCGTGTATATATTAAATTGTCTCCCTTGTAAATAACAACGGAAATTCTTTGCCGCCCAAACAATGGCTAGTAACTCTTTCTCGATTGTAGAGTAGTTCTTTTCCGCCTTATTCAAGGTACGACTGGCTGGTCCTTACCGATTTCGCCTTGCGACAGTACGGCACCCAGTGCTTCGTTGCTCGCATCCGTGGTCAGATTAAAGGGTTTCGTAAAATCTGGATAGATTAACAGTGGCGGCGAGACCAATAACTCCTTTATGTTATCAAATGCTTGTTGGCATTTGTCTGACCAGGTGAATTTGTCGTCATTCCTTAACAAATTTGTTAAGGGGCGTACTATCGAACAAATTTTCGATAGTAGTTCGCCAAGCCTAGAAACGATTGGACGTGCTTTACCGTTTTGGGAATGGGGAAATCCCTGACACTAGCTGTCGTGTCTGGATTTGGCATTGCCCCTTTTTCGGAACAAACATGTCCCAGATATACTACTTCCTTCTGGAGGAACTTGCATTTCTCTGATTGCAACTTGAGGTTGTGGTATCTAATTTGATCGAATACTTTCCGGAGTTTGTCATTATGGTGTTCTAGGTTTTTCCCATATATGACCACGTCATCCAGATAAACAAAGCATTCGATCCCTTGCAACCCGGTTAGGACATGGTTCATGAGCCTCTGAAACGTAGCTGGTGCTCCCTTCAGACCAAATGGCATACGTTTGAACTCATAATGCCCGTAATTTGTGCTGAACGCTGTCTTACTTCGATCCTTCGGATCTACTAAGACTTGGTGGTAGCCGCTGGCTAAATCGAGTGTGAAAAAATAGCGTGAGTGACCGAGCTGGTCTAAAATGTCCTCTATTCGAGGGAGAGGGTACGCATCACCGATGGTTTTGTCGTTCAGTTTTCTGAAATCGACCACAACTCTCCATCGGGGCCTGCTTTCTTAGGAACTACCAAGAGTGGTGAGTTCCACGGACTTTTGCTTGGTTGAATGATATCATTCTCCAGCATATCCCGTACTTGCTCGTTGATCACCTCTTTCTTGCACTCAGGCAGACGGTACATTCGTTGATTTATCGGTGCTTGATCCTGTATCAGCGGTATCTCATGCGTTATTGTACTGGTATATGTTAGGAGGTCGGGCTCCTCGATAGTATAGTGGTTAGTACACCCGCCTGTCACCCGGGAGACCGGGGTTCGATTCCCCGTCGGGGAGCCCCTGGCGCAAGACTAATGACCTTGCCCAGACAAAATAAATCATTATGGAAAATTTAACAAGCCTCAGGACTTGCTAAATAAGGCCAAGACCGGTTCCCGGTTGTAGTGCCGATGATGATGATGATGATGATATGTTAGGAGGTCACCTTTAAGGTGGAAAATATCGTTGAACTCCTCACATACTTCCACTATGGATTGACACTCTTGAGGACTTAGGTTTTCACCTAAGTGGAGTTCCTCGTGCAATTGTGTCAGCCTTGGATCTTTTGGTAATTCCTCCTCTGAGAATAAATGTCGGATATATTGGAGGTTTTCTCTCTCCGAAGGTTTTTTTATCCGCATTGTATTCCGTAGAACGGTTGTCCTCATTTTCCAGCGGAAAGGTGGAAAAGTCCTTCATTGGATGTAACGCCACCATGATTCGGTCTATTGTTTGGAGGTAGTTTGCGATATTGAGTACCTCTACTTGGGCACTCTTCGCTTTCCCTACAATACAATTGGATATGAAAATCCCTGATTGCATTGGTTTAGGTACTAGCATTACCTCTTCCCGAAGTTCTATGGGAAGTCTCAACAATTTTCGTGAACGTGCCGGTATTATTGCCGGTTTGTTCAAAACAATTTCTACCTCCGAAGCGTTTGGCAGTGAGTTTTCTACTACTGTTACTTCTTTGTTAGCTCTCTTTGGTTTGTCAGCTATTAAAGTGGGGTTGGAATGCTTGTAGCCTGACAAAATATCGCCCCCTTTCCCCTGTTTGGGTAGGGTATCCGGTGTATTTCCGGCCGCGGTATGGACCTTTATGGATCCCCTTAGCTCGGGTTCTCGACTGGTTGCCTTATGTCTTGGCGTCCGCTTCCTACCTTTTGTAAATTCAACGGAAAAACTTACCGGATTTAAATTGGTTTTGGGGAATTCCAAACAATTCCCGGGTCCGTTGATTTTACAATTCCTAGTTAGGAAGTCGTTTCCTAATAACCCATCTTCTGACAATCCCGGTGGGGAGTCCATTACCTGAAAGTTACAGGAGATTGGTTGGGGCAGTTTGAATATTCCCTTACAAAAACCCCTAGACTTTCCCTTTCCAAAAAACGTTTGGAGAGTAGTGGCCTTTTTGGTATCCAGTGTTGTTCCATTTTGGAGTGCCTTCAGCTTAAGAAGGCTGATTTCCGCACCTGTGTCCACTATTAGACGTGTAGTGTTTCTACATCCGATGTCTAATAGGAGCTGGACTATTCGAACTTTTGTTGGCGGTTGAGGACAGTTTTCTTTATTTGGCGGCTTTAATTCGGTCGGGTTGGGGAATTCCGGCCCGACATCTGGGAGTTTTCCGACTTCTCCCATTTTGCTTTTAGTCGACACACTGTCGCCATGTGGTTGTGTTGCTTGCAAAATGTGCACCATTCTCCGTTCTTCTGTCGCCTGTGTCCCTTTTTTTGGCGTCTCTGACGCGTCCGTAACGGTTGAATTCGACTGGCTACGGTTCGATTCGGGTCGATGGCGTTGTAATCGGTGTTGGCGTTGTTTTATTTTTCGAGCCTCCGAGTGTTCAGTACTGCTCGTACTAGTACTACTCTTGGCTCGTGTCTGTTTATCGCCTTTGCTATTTGTTGTCCTTTAAATTTTTCCTTTTTTGGACTGTTTGCCATTCGGTCAATAACCGTGCAGGTCTGTGGGGTGTGGTCGCTAAGTACAGACTTAACCACATTGGTTGTGTCTGTTGGCTTTTGTGGTTTTATCCACTTTGCCTTGATACGACACTCGTCCCCCGTGTGACCCTTTCGGCCACAAAACTCACAACAACATCGAATGCTGTACACTCTACGATTCGATGTAGTTGCTTGTTTCGAAGTACATGGTCGTTCCTGCTGGTTTGAGGTATTCACAGGTGACTTCCTTTGGTTCTGTGACCTTAATGTGGGTTCGGGATTGTCCGCCTTCCTTTGTGTACTAAGTGTCCGACAATCCTGGACATCGTGCCCATATCGATCACACTTTGTACACTTTGGAGTGTTTCGGCGTCGAAGGCATTCTTTTTTTTTTTTTTTTTTTTTGTCGTATACATGCCCTTTCCTATTGCAGAAGCTGCAAGTCATGCGTGTTACCCATGGGTTTGGTGTACGCTTGTCCCTACCTTGACTAGAGGAGTCACTGAGATAATCACCTCCGCCTCTTTGACGGTATCGTGGTTCCTCGGGCTTCTTTGGCTTGGACCCTGTTGGTCTTCTACTAGATGTTTGTGGCGGGTTTTTCCTAGGTTGTGGGCATGTAACGGGGTGAGATCGTCCTGGGAATCTAGTGTTAGAGTTCCTATTCTGTGTCTCTACTACCCGAGACGCATCGGGTCTAGGCCTATTCTGCCTTTGTCTCGATTCCTGGGGGTTTGGTCGAGTATCCCCGTAGGTCCTATCTAAAACCCTTTTTTTTTTTTGCTTTGGGGGATCTTGTTCATCTTCCCAATAGTAAAATGGATTATTTCTTAGCATAGGTTGTGTATTTGATGAGGTGGGGGCATGGTATTCGTCATTCCTTTCCGGTGAAAGTGACTGGTCATGGTACCTCGTTGGTATTTCGAAGCATCCACTTTCGCTCCTCATCTCATTCTCGGTTTTTTCTAACTCGAGAATCCTAGCAATAATCCTATCCAAAGGGTCCTTTTCTGATTTTACTATCAGATGTCTCAGTCGGTCGTTTCTGATTCCTACCATCAGAACCGATTTAGCTAATCTCTCGGTCTAGAAAGTGAATCCTATGCTATTCGTAGCCCCATACTTACTTATTGCCGCTTCATTGCAGTCCTTTACTGCTTGCGTTATGCGGTGGGTGAATTCGGCGACATCCTCCTCGCGGGATTGTCGCATACGAGAGAGTTTCGAATGTAACTCTTCGTATGACACGTGTGGTAATATTATTTTTCGGAGTCGATGTTCAAACTCCTTGAAAGTC